>VXAY01000250.1:163745-191630 GCA_013399855.1 Oxyruncus cristatus | reverse complement strand
TTTGTGTCCTTTTCTATTTTTGATTACTGGGAAAAAATTATCTAGCTTTATTCCATTTCTGGGTATAAGACAGTTTTTATTCTTTGTTTAAAATTATAAACACAAACAATCACATTTCAAAATGCAGTTAAAACATTTGCATCTGCTGGGAAGGATTTTTCACAATCTTTAAAATAGGAGGCTAAAAATGTATGCTTTCAATTTCTTGTTCTCTTAAGCTATTAAAATTGAAATACTTTGACATGAAAGAAAAAAAAAAAACAAAAACACCAAAAAGAAAAGCTACCATTTTTTCCCAATCATGAATTTGAAATTTAATTGAGAATGTGCAGGGTGTTGCATCTTTCTCTAAATTACAGTTTTTCTAACTTTGTCAGCTCTTAGTGCATAATCACAACTGTTCGTATGTTAAGCATGGAACAGAAATGAGAAAAGGGGATGTAAGAATTATGTACTTTTATAGGAGCCTTTCTGATAAATATGAGGAACACAAAACAACAGAAGGGGTTGATTTTATGCACCAGTAATGGTAATATACATGATGCAGGAAGGAGTAGGAAAACAATACTGTAGTAAGAAGTAATACAGTAGATGTTAAACAAAAGGAAAAATTATTCCATGATGAGAAGGAGATGCACAAAAATAAACATGTTACACTGAAAATATGGATAAAGTACTAAGGTAATCATGGAGGAAATGTTCAAAACCAGTTACTTTTAACAAAAATGTTATAGGCTGTTCTTTGAGAAAATGATGAGAAAAACAGTGAAGTTCAACATCTATTAAGTTTAATTGATAATTCACAATTATTGAAAGGGTAAGCCACATGAGGAGAAGTTATTTAAAACGGCAGTGGTGTATGTCCAACACTTTTGATTGTACCCTGCTGGCATAAACTAGCTTAAAACAAGAAACCTAATTTAAGATTCTTTGATAAAGAGAGCCACTTCCTGTGTATGTGCTTTGGGGAAGACGAGTCAGTTAGAATAGAGCATGTGTTTTGGAGAGCAAGGAAACTCTCACCAATCTAACCTTAATGTTTTCTCTTTTTTTTTTTTTTTTCAATAAGGAGTAACACCTGAAGGCATGAGACCCTAAATCTCCCTTCTATAAATAACAAAAACTATTTTCCTTACCAGACCATAATTGAATGAGACAATAATTGAAGTAAAATGGATAGCTCCAATTACTTATCTTGAAAGTTTATCTTGATATTCAGTAACACAAATTACACATGTATCTCCAAGATTTTCGCATACAGCTTCAATGAATATAAAAAACGAAAGTAGATCACATTTAACCAAAGTCATGAAGCACATGTAGATATTAACAATGTATAACATCTAACATTATGACATCCTCTCTTCTGATACCCTCTCTGGACCGGTATCAGCACCATAGACACACTGCCAGCACAGTTCCTTCTAACTACCATTGTGCTGACTGACAATTGTCAACAGAGTCAAGATGCTGCCCACATTGCTCATGTAAGGTAAAAACGAGTCTTTCAACCACACTGCTGTTGGTAGAGTCAAGAGGTGGCACAACTCCTAACTGCATTCAAAAAATTTTTGCATGATTGACTGGTGGTCTCAATGACCCTAGACATTAAGTGTCCCCATCAGTCCACTAGAGCCATGGCATCACTTAAAATCTTGTGTTTCCTAACAGTGATTGCTGTAGGGTACATTGTTGCTCATTTTCTTTCTGCCTCAATAACTGTTTGGGTTCTAACACATTGTCGGACTCTATTACTGTTCAGATCATATGTTAAATGTTAGATCTTTCTTGACAAATAACTCCTGAAAGAAAACCTAAGCTTAGTAGTTTCTTTCGTGCGCAGGTCTGGATTTCATTATAATCTCATGTATCAGATTTTAACATTTAAAATTCCCATGATGACCTGAAAAATTTTTCTGTAATAATCTGAAAGATGTGTTACAAGGAAGGATGAAGATTTGGCTAGTCCTGTTTACATGTGTCTTTCCCATCTGTTTTTTCCTGAATGGCCTCCTTTGTTTCTCTCAACATGAAGATTCCAATGTGCAATTGCATTTTACACAAGACATCAAATAAGAAGAATGTTAATTCCTTTGCTTTTCTCAACTCTGAGAATAGGAGTCAAAGGGCTAAGCAACTGCAAACCGATTCTAGATGGCAACCAGATTTACAAGAGCAGTTTAGCTGATGATGAGCTATGGTGTTGCTACTGCAGTTTTTTGGCCACACCAGAAAGAAAATGGATGTGACTTCCTGCAGCCTAGCTACAATTTCTCTTTAAAATAGCGCAGTTAATGTTAGAATTGTTTGATTTTTTGATTTTTTTTTTTTTTTTTTGGAAAACATCTTTTTGCATTATTTATTTGCTGTTTACCAGCCAAGCATCGTAATGTATTTTTCAAGTTATTTAAAAGGAATATAATTATGATTGGAATCAAACAGCAATAATACATTTGGGAATATTACATTTGCCCCTAGCAGTGTTGAAAATTTCTTCAGTTTCAATATTTAAAAAATAAGCCATTTTAGTCACTTTTTTTTTTTTTACTACAAGTTCTCTGTATTGAAAGTGTGTCTTCTGCTTTTATTCTAGAAACATGCTGCTGAAGCAAATTCTTCACTGTTCAGTAGAATACTATAACTTGACTTGTGACCAAAATGATGTACTTTGTGGACATTAGAACATTTCAGATAAATAAGCCTTAAATTCAAAATGGAAATATTAACGGAAAGATAAAAATGGCAGGCATCCGATGCATTTACAATTTGGAACTTCATTTCAGAGTTATCTGCAGTAACATCATATCTTTCCTATCACAGATAATGACACAATCCTTAGTCCTGACGGGAAAAACATCTAAGTGTATACTTGACTGTTAGCATATATTCAAATTCTCTTGACATCAAAAGTACTTACATCTGTTCAGTCTGAACAGACCCTAGTTCAGCTGAACTAGGGTCCAATGAAACAACATTAAAAAGAAAGTCTATAATATATTTGCTATGCATATAGTCTCAATATAGAAGAAAATATCTGGATATGAAAGATTTAGTCCTTTTCTGCTTCATGTAATTTGTAACTTTGTCACTAGTCAGTAATGCTGCTCAGAATCAAAAAGTGATTCATGGGATGTGGCAGCTCAGTGGAATGTCCCTCTCCCACATCAGCTTAACTCATTTTTCCAGTATACCACTTTGGAAGAGGTTCTTTCTTTACAGATCACGATTGAGCTGCTAATACTATGATACAAATGATCTTGAAAGGTGGTTTCTGGAGTGCAAGCGGATGGACTCTCCATTTTTTAACAATCTATACTCGCTGTGATGCGTGAATGCTGTTGTAAATAAATTATAAACTAAATAAATTATAAGATTGCCTATCACAAAAAGCCAGTGTCTATTCTTTTCCCTCTCTGTGACCTACTTTTCTATCTATTTTATAAGGTCACTCTACCATAGTTCCTTTCTCTCTTATGTTCATTTACATTCCATTTACATGGTAATTTTTTCCTAACACAGAATATTTATTTTAAGATATGTCTAATTTTTCTGTTGAAATTATATGTAATATCTGATTTTTTTGTGATACAACCAAAGGATATTGAAAAAACATGGCTACTTTAGCAGAATAATTCTGAAGACTTTAATATGTCTTTAGAACAACAAAGCACTGAAACAATATATTGTAAGGTCTATAAATATTGAAAATCTAGAATTCATGTCAACATATCTTCTGAGAGTGGTGCAGGGCCACTCAATATGTGCTTAATTACTGTCTCAGTTTAATGAAACAGAAGTGTTTTGCTAAGGAGGATGAGTTATAAGGAAGACCAAAACTCCTTTCTCTAAGCAATTGTTAATCTGAACTTAGGAGGTTTCAACTAAGAAAGTGTGGAGAAAGGAAAAATAACAGCCCTTTATTAAAGGATAGATGTGTATTGGCAGGACAACAAAAGAACACAAAACAAAGTCCCAACTGAACAATGATCCTATACCCAAACCTCCCTTTCAATGAAAAGTAAACAGTTCAGTTTGTGCCTTTTGGTGCAATTCTAAGCACAGTCAGCAGGGGGCATGTTGGATTGCTGGAGGTGCAGGGCCTACAATGCTCCAGGTTGGCCAACAGGAGGCGCTGTTGGGCTCTGGCAGTCTCCACATGGAGGCCCTTGGTGTGCTGGGGGGGTCGAAATGGAGCCCTGCCCTCCCCCTCATTGAGAAGGGGAAAAAAGAAAGAAAGAAGAAGAAAGAAAAAAGAAAAAAGAAAAAAGAAGAANCTTCCCAAACAGTTCCTCTCCGATGAAGTCCAAGCAGGTCCACCTGGGTGGGAAGGGGTGGGGTAGAAACAAGGTTCCAACAAGGCAGGGCCAGAGGAAAATAAAACGAACCAGCCAGGCTGAGAACAAAGCAGCTTCCCTGCTTTTCCAACGCACACCTTCCCTCCGTTCCCGCAAGCACAAACTGTGTCTCGTTCCCTCCCCTCCAGGAGAGGGAAAAAAAAAAAAACAAATAAAAAAGTCTTCTAGCCCCTCCCCAGGCCATTAGCCTGGAATGTCAATCTGCTGGCCAGTTCTTTTGTGTTAGTCATATACCCAAGGCAAAACCAGCCTGCCCATTCAAACATCCCTCCCACACAGTGAGGCAGGGGGAAGGGAAAATTCCCTGTGTAGTTTTTTTTTTTGAACAAGTGAAGCCATGATGATTACTCATGATTTAATTCCAAAAAAAAACTTTACAGGTTTTAACCATGGATTCTCAATGTACTTCAATTTAGAATGAAGAATACAAAATCATTGGGCATCCTATAATCCAAGAAAAGGGCAAGAATAACAAATTATAGAACTAACGTTGTCAGCACCTATACATTACAGATTTAACTCCTTTCCGCTTGTTTGTTCTTTGCATCAAAGTAAGAGAAAACTAAACCTTTCTGATTCAATGTACAGTAGTATAAAAAATGAGCTATATCCAGTTTATAAAAATTTGCAAGGTAAATTACAACAGGGTAATATAGTCAGTCCAAAATTAAGAAATAATAACATCCCACAGGTTACAAACATACAATATCTGGCAACTCATGCCTGTCAAATCAATTTTCATAGCAGATGACAAAAGGAAGAGACTGAGTTCTTTGCGCAGGTTTTGTTGTCATGTTATATGAAGTACATTAAACTGCTAAAGAGTGTCCAAAGAAGAGCCACGAAAACATAAAGGGCATAGAAAGGAAATTGTATGAGGAACAGATGATGTCATTTACCTTATTTAACCTGGACAAAAGAACACTGAGAGGAGACCTCATCACAATCTACAGATCCCTCACAAGGGTGAGAGGAGGGGCAGACGCTGATCTCTTCTCTGTAGTGACCATTGATAGGACACAAGGGAATGAAATGAAGTTGTGTCAGGGGAGGTTTAGGTTATATTAGGAAAAGGTTCTTCAGCCAGAGGGTGGCTGGGTTCTTGAACAGGGTCCCCAGCACAGTGGTCACAGCACCAAGGCTGACAGAATTCAAGAAGTGTTTGGACAATGCTCTCAGGCATATCATGTGTTTCTTGAGGTTGCCCTTTGCAGGACTGGGGGCTGGACTTGTGGAATGATCCTAGTGGGTCCCTTCCAACTCAGAATATTCTATGATTCTGTGATTCTATGATATGGCAGTTTTGAAGGTGATTTTCAAATAAAAACACTTAGCTAAATATAAACTAATAGTTCAAGAGAAATACGGTTTGTGTTTCTTCATTTTGCTGTGTTTTATAGAAGGTTAGATATCTCCCTCTACTAAACTTATATAAAATAAAGCGTCTTTAAAATAAATGCTTTCCTCAGGAAGGAGTGGGTATATCCAGATGCATAGACTACGATCTATAAGCTTGTATCCTCATTTAAGCAATGCTTACCATTCTTATTCAAGTATACATCAAGTCAATTTTCAGAGTACTGAAAAAGTTTTATGGTTCCTACAATGAATAACATATATACAGCCATGTTAATATTTTGGTAAGAAGGTGTTCTTTATGGGCTAGTCAGGTTGGAGTGAAAAATATTACAATTCTTCTTAAAAGCTAGAAGACATAAATCGAAGAACCTCTTTCAAGAAGAAGAAAATTTTTTTTGGTTTTGCAAACACTTGGGATTCTGTTTTTTTAAATCACAGGCCTAATAATCACATATATCTTTTATTTACCTTGAACATATAGATGTTTCTTCCCTAAAATTTTATAGTACTCAAAGAAAGAAGATATTTTTGATATTTTAAATGTTGTGAATAACCCTAAAATAAATCCTTTAAGATGCTAGTTCTACATAGTGTTGACCTTGTTTTAAACGGCTCCGATGTGTTGGAAAGTTTTTGTTATTTTATAGACAATGAACACAGGCTCTTTCATGTGTTCCCGTACAGCCTTCCTCAGATGGCATACAAAGAAGGCATGGTGAATGTCAATCCCATCCACCACTGCAGTACTGCAAGGCATCCTTGCTGACAGCTCATTACAGAAGGAAGTGGCTCTGCACTGTCACCCAATGATGAGTTACTATAACAAGATGAAAGAGACTGGTGTCACTACGAAATATAGGCAACAGTCCACTGTACTGTACCTGAAACACTCTATACTCTGCAAGGCTGTTGTGCTTGGTTTTTTTTTTTCATTTTGGTTTGGTTTGCTTTTTTATCTTAAAGTTGCTCCATGACTTATGTGCTTCACAGACAAGGTAACGTCTCACTGTAGCAGTTCACAAAATTGCAGTTTCTATATTCACAAAGCAGTTCGTCAAAAATAATTTGCAGAGTCAAGGTTTTATTAAGCTGGCTACTTCAAGATATGTACAGAACAGGATATCAGAAATTTCCATCAAGCAGTAGGAGTAGTGTAGTCCTTCCACCAGATGAAATAACCCTTGAAAAATATTGAGGAAACTGAAGTGATCAGGAGTCACTTGAATTCCTCAGATTTCCATGTTTATACGTGTTTTTCCAGTGACCACTATTCATAATAGGCCTTTAAACAAAGATTTGGTATTTCATCCAACAATGCTGTTAAAAGATGAAGACTGAACCAATCTATCTGTTCTTCCTCATTTATTACTAACCAATTGTAGATGTCATCAAGATTTTACTAAATTGATCAAATATAATTTTTTAATGATTTATCTGCTATTGAAATTAACCGTAAATTTTCCTTTGACAGTCAGGGAAATAAGGTCAGATCAAGAGAATGGGGTGCAATTTGATTATTTTCTTTTAATAATCTTCCAACCTCTTATAATGGTTTTCATTATCCAGCTTTATATAATTACTCTCATCTTCCTCAGCTGGTTTAATAAGTGAAATTAAACTCCACTGTTTCCATCAATTCATTATTTTCATGGATTAACCAAATGGTTTAAAATTGCTTTAAGTTCTCTAAAAAGCAGAATTCAGAAGTGATGAACACCTTTCCACACTGTATGATAAAGAGAATCTTACTTAAGTACTTTAGAGGGTCTGTCTTTAAAGAACTGATCTTCCATTGCAGTACTATCCTTGCTACGCTGCTTATTTGGGTCATCATTATAATGGTTATTGCCTCCTGGATATGACACCATATAAGCTAATTTTAATTACTAGTTTAAGGTAAAATATACTGATACATCTCATTTTCTTAGTCTTTTTGACATCCCAATTGTGTCTGCACAAAAGTTCCATGCTTATAAGTACTTTGTTGGTTAGGTTCACAAATATTTGGCAGTACAAAGGTGAGACAAACATAACCCACAATTTTTATGAGAATTGTGAAAACTTTTTATTAAATATGAGTTATCTGCCCACAATGAAGTGACATTAACTAACAGAAAGAATCCAGAGATTTCAGGACGATAATGGCATGCTATTGCTTTCAGTCCCTGCTCTTACTAGAGTATCTTTTGTACTGCAGTCAATTCCTACTTCCATTTCCTGGAATGCTTACTTTTTCTGCTCCTAAAGACTACTAGTCTACTACATTAGGCACAAATACTTGCATAAGAACTCACCTTGTCTTTCTGCAGCAAAATTAATCCACAGCAATATGAAAGCTGACCACATGCTTCTTCTATATAGCAAAAAGATCTGTGGTTATATCTCACTGAAAATCGGGAGAGAATTTTTTTTCTCTTCTCATTTTTGTTTTAAAATGATCTCTAGCTACTTCACCAGTGTATATGCAGGAGGAAAAGGGTGCAAAATCTCAGTCATAATTGTTTTAAGTATCTCTCACAGGATCATTGTCATAGCTGGCGACTCAGCACACACCTGTTTTAAAAACAGGACTGTTCTTTGGTAGCCCACCTTGTACATGAGCAAATTATACATTGTAATCTGGTTTGTTTCCTCCTTCTCTATATCCAATTTAATATATCATATATAAAAGTTTTTTTGCTTTTATCTTTGTCTTCCTTTTGCTTCTGTTTCTATATCCTGTCCACTGTTACTCTTTTTCACCATTAACAGACTAACACTGGAAACTTCATGTGCATCCAAATGAATTGCCAGTATTGATCTGCATTGAAAAGTTCTTACATAACGTCACCTCAGTGACCACTGTATTCCCACAATAATAACCAGCTACATTTCCTGAGGAAATATTTTTGTACTTCGTGGCACATAGAAGCTTTAAATACAATACTTTACAGACTGTGATACTCTTCTGTGATGCCTTTAGAACACATAGCTGGCTGAAAAACTTACGAGCTGTATTCCAAGATTTGCAATGTAAACTGCTGTGTTAATAACCTGGAATTCTGAAAGTTTTCTAGTAATCTTACTGTTTAAGTAACCCTAATGTTCTAAATTCAAATACCTGCTTATTATGTGCTTTTCCATATTATATTGGGGCAATAAGACTACTGAAAAATTAATCCTCCATGTTACTGTACACCTATTCATGGCAAGCATGCTCTGTGACTATTGCTAAGAGTTAAGAAGAATGGACACAAGTAATACTGGGTGAAGGGCTAAGTCATTAGAAGTAAAGGAAAGGACAAAAGAAGTAAAAAATCACTGCTGAGGATACTCTCTGGGTTCCAGTAGCTCAGCACTCATTAGATAAAAGAGACAAGCTGAGGTAAAATGATTACCACTGTGCGGAGAGACAGAACACTTGAGAATCAGAGTACTGAGAGCTCTCAGTTTATTCACAGATGTAGGTCCTGTGAAATGTGTCTGAGTAAAGGAAGAGTACGTTTGCCTTCTACTTAATAAATAGATAATCTAAGACAGGTTGGCTGACCTAAAGGACTAAACACTGCATAATAGTCAAGAACCTCGGACATCATCACAACAATTAAACTCTTTCCCTAAAGAGTGAGCACAGCTCCAGAGCAGCTTTATACATTGCCAATAGCAACAAGAAAGTAATAAAATCTCACCACCATAAATTCTGAGTTCTTCTCTATTATCTTGGTTCAAACTATTTCAGTGCAACCTGCAGTACAGGCTGGTGAACTGGTGTATTGATTCCAGCCCTATGGTGCCATGTAGTGTCAATAAGATTTATAGTTACTACCTGGAGATGACAAAATTATTCACAGCAGTTTCTACAGAAAGTTTCATTTCCTTCTCTCATTTTATGAGAATGAGATATTTGTAATTTCCTTGTAAGTATTTGTTATGTGTAACTAACTTCTGACTGTGTTCCTTTTAAGAGTTTTAGATGTAGAGATAACACTGTGTTTAACTAATTTTTGCCAGTAAATCATGTATATCTGAGTTTCATACTATGAAAGGCCACTGAGAGAGATAATTGCTTAGAGTTTAAAAATATACAGTTAAGCATTCTTAAAGCCATGATCACCCAGCCAGTTTTTTTTTTTCATGACTCATAATATACTTCACCCTTAGAGCCAGAATTTAGACTGAAATAGTAAATTATATGTTTACACTTCACATAATTGGACTACAATATTTCCTTGAAACAAAGCCTATTATGAAATTTACACAACTCGTAGACTAGAAATTAAATAGAATTTATTTATCATGGATACTCTTAAGAAGTTATGGTTTTTGTTCTAATTCTCTATATTAGGCAATTTTGGGGAATTCTGCTGCCTAACTGACCTTTATTTTAATGATTTTCAGACTTAACCTCCCCATTTTAAATTGACTGAAAAGGTCTTTATTTCTAGTAACTAATCAAATTAAAAAAAAAAAAAAAAAAACCAAAAAGAGAAAGTAATTTGAATGCATTTTTTACAAAAACACAAGAAACTTCCTACAGAAGATATATGGTTCTGTTTTGCATACAACACTTTTCCCAGAGTTCTGTTGCCAACTTTGTTTAATTATTGCTTGGCAGTGATATATCCCAGCTGTTACATGCCTTTCCAACACATGCATTGAACTCAGCATATACAGACCTTATTATTTCTTTTTTTTCAGGCAAATGAACAAATAATTTGCTAAATGTTTTTCAAAAGTAATTTTTAAGTAATTTTAACAAGAAAAGGGGATAACATTGAAGAATCATTTTAATTGCCTTATCAAGGAAAAAAATGAAATTTGAAGGTGTAAAGAAAACAGACTTCAAAAACTTGTATTTTTGCTGGTTGTATTGTATATGTGACTTGCATAAAGTGTACATCATTTCTCAACATTATTAATTCAACATCTCTCACTAATTCATGCAAAATGAGTTGCAAATGGTTCTAAGTGAACAAGTTGCAAATGGATCTAGTGAACAAGTTTTCATTTCCTTCTTCATTAAACATATTCCCAGAGTTTATTTGGTTTCTGAAGACTCCCAAGCTTCTGTCAGCCTTAGGATTTCATCAGTCTGATCTACATTCAAGTCTTCTGTTTTGTTGTATATTGTGTTGTTAGTAGACAAGCAGGCTGGATACCTCAGAAGTCTGTGTTAAGGAGTTCCCCAACAATGTGTATTACACACAGCACTGTTGTTAAGGGGGTACTTATGGGCTTCTAAGTCAATAACTGAATCCAGGCTCCATATGCCAAATATAACCCTGCACCAGCTGGTTGAAAAGCTGTTTCTCTCCCTCTCAGGGAGAGCTCTGGGTAAAATATTCATGACTTGAAAGGAGGTCCTGGAAATTTTTGCTTTTATAAATGGAAAGAAAAATTAATTCTATGCTTAAAGCATAAAAGAATCCTTGTAACTTTATGTTCTCCTTTTTCCCATACTAGCTCCATTCAAATAGTCATTCGATAGCTTTACACTACTCTTGTCACTTGTCTAGAAACAATCTTCTTTTTCCTCACAATTTATGAAATAAACACCTGTGTGGAATTCAAATATTTTGATCAGGATACAAAAAGCTAGTATTAGGTAGGGTGAATCTCTAAAGGTTTGAATAGTATTCAGATCTGCAGACACTTCATTACAAATGTTTAATCTACTAGACAAGTAGCAACCTGGGGGATAAAAGTGTGTTTGTGTGTGTGTATGTATGTCTGTTTTGAGTTCTCAGTTGCTCAAACAATAATATATCAGCCAATGCCAAATATTACTTCACAAAGAGGCAGTTCTGTTTTGTGTTCAAAGTCAGTTGCTTATCTGACCAGTGAAAACATGAAGTCACTGTAGGGTTTTGATTTATTATAATGCTCCCTTTTCCTGTTTAGAAGAGTACCTCATTACTTGACCAGAGGATAGGAAGTGAATAAAAGCTTTCATGGTATATTTCTAACCAGAAATACTGCAAGGTCACATTACATAGGAACTGAGGGAGCAGGAGGAAGGCAAGGTAATTCAGATAACCTTAAATGAAGAAAATAATTTTAAACATCAAAAAAGTGAGATAAACACCTACAATTTTTATGTGGGTATGTATTTTTTTAATATATATATATATTTATAATACTTTTTTTTTTTTAAAAAGTCATGAAAAAGAAGAAAATTTTTTGGACAAAATAGATTAAATTCTGAAAACTGTTTAGTCTCTCAAGAGACCTAATTTAAATAATTTGTTCAAATTAGATATTATAAAGCAACTCTTCTGCTTGTAACATCATCAAAGATCTGTGTACAGTAAAAAAACAACAAACAAACAAACAGCAACAACAAAAAGCCCTGAATATCACATACAAAGAAATTACCTCAGTATTTTTCCACAAATGAATGCTTTTCTTTCACCCTTTAAGGGCCAAATGTTTTAGGTACAAGTATTACTCTTACCAGGTCTCATTTCACTTAGTTGCATAAAACATAGTTATAGACCAATGTGAAATTATATTTATTTCTATTGTGGATCTTTGAAATAAAGTCTTAGACATGTTTTAAACTAAAAAACTCTTAAAGGCCCGATTTGCCTACCACTAAGTACAAAGCCCTCTATGGCAGAAATGGTATCTTTCACGGAACACAAACATCCTACAATTGCCTCTTACCTTGTGAGGCAATGCTTTGTTTTCAATGGCAAAAGTAATGCTGTGGTCCACCACCCCTTTGCACACCCTAGACTACAGAGTCATCCTGCATACAGGACTGCAACCTTGCAATTCATCCTAAAAGATAAAATAATAATCAACAACCATTCCACATGTCGTGAATGAAAGCAGTTCCGATTTAACCTGCAGCACCCATGGTAGCTGTAGATGAATGCAGAACTTCTTCCTTCCAGGTGACGATGTGCTGCTTCTTTGTCCAAACTGAACACTCCTGCAGGTCTTTTCTAACTGTTTTCAGTTTAAAAGAAGCATTGTGGCTAAGATTTGCTTTTCACATCCCATAGATGCAATGTTCTGATTTTTGATTGAAATAAATACAATTTCTGTAAATGAAGCTTTGTAGCTGTCAGTTCTGAGGCACCGGTAGTGAGCAATTGTGGGCAATAGCTTCTTCATTTGGCATAGCTGCAACCGGAGAGGATATATGCAGACAGTCTTGCTCATCTGAAATAACGCAGGGGAATTTCAAGGAGCCAAAGTGGTGGAATTTGACCAGAGGAAACGATGCAAGCTCCCTGCAAGCTTACAGAGCACCATTACCGACATAAAGTTCTCTTGCCAAAATGAAACTTCGTTCTAAATTAGAAATGAAGGAAAATGGGTGGATGTGGCAAAAAAAGACGGAATCACAAATCAACAGTAAACGAACAATGAATTAACACAGTAAATGGTGGCCACGAGAGGTCTAAGTACTGTACAGTGTTCTCAGAAAGGCATTTAATCTAGGATTTAAATTTTCATTGCAGATTGAAATTCCTTAGATGACATGCCCTAATTAATTGTGCATTCAGTCCCTCTTATTTGTATATTTGTCTGCACTGACAGTAGCTTTGTCCCTGTGATAAAAGTTGGTCGTGTGATAAAAGTTGGTTGTATGATAAAGAATGAGCAACTAACTGAAATAATAAAGGCAATAGGGTTGTGCAAAGCACCCATTACAATCAGACTCATCTGTCTAAAAGCAGATAAGATTCAACGTGCCAGATCAGAATCAGTGTGATTGCCAATGATCATTAACTCCAATCTTCCTCAGTCTGTGACCCACACTATGAAAATGTAGTCTTGAAAATTATTAACTTAACCTTGCCCCTATATCATTTAACACCAGTATGCTGCACTTTTGTGATCGTATAGCATTGCTCCAGTAAGCATTTGCTGCATGCTTCCACAGTGACAGAGGAATCCCTTTGTGAGCCTTTGAGTCAAAGCCTGCCAGACTGAAATTGTTTAGCCAAAACAAAGCATATTGTATGGAAAAAAGTAGGAATTTCATCCCCTAAGGCACTTCAAACAGATATATCAGTTAAATTACTCTAAGATCTCACAATGCCTCAGTCCATGAAGTTCTACTCCCAGTTCATGTCCTGACAGGTGTTTCTGCTAAACAATTGGCATCTATGTGTCACCAGAAACAAACAAACAAGCAAACAGAATAACCTATAGCTTTTATTTTGCCATTTGACTCTACTCATTTGGATTAGAAAATGTTTCAAAAGCCTATTCCTGATATCAATATCTTTGTGACACAGAACCAAAAAGAATTCTCAGGCTTCATTCAAGAAACTTGGAGTTCTATCCTGAAAAGTAGACATTGGATAGGAGCTAAAATTCTCTATCTTCCAGTCAGTGGACTTTTCTTTCAGAAGAGGGTTCATTTTTTTTTTATAAGTATGACAGGACTATGAAAAAAGTTGATTCTGGATCATGTCGATGTTGAAAAGAAAGAGAAACAGTAACTTGAAGAGATTTTTACCTGAAGTTTACTTTGGCATGTTGAGGCTTTAAATACTATGAAGTTCGGCTCACCACCAAAAGTAACAGAAGCAGTAGTTGCTAAAATTGTAAATTTAGTTCTATTTTCCTGCTTTCTCATTTATTTTCCTTCATCTTCATTGGAGAAATTGAAAAAAAATACAAAAACAATAAATACAAATAATAAATGAAAGTCAAAGAAAGGATTTTCAAATGATATCACAGAATCACAGAATCACATGAGTTGGAAAGGACCTCAGAGATCATCAAGTCCAACCCTTGATCCAACATCACCACGGTTACTAGACTATGGCACTAAATGCCACATCCAGTCTCATCTTAAAAATATCAAGATAGAAGTTCTATATGAATTCTCATCAACACACACATATAGACAAAAACAATTAAATAAAGAATTTTTTGTATAAAAATACTATAAAAATAAGAAGCAAAGAGAATTATGAGGTTTCAAATTTGCTTTAAAGCTATTTTAGATTGCACTTATAAAATATTAGGTCTACTGGTGACCTAAGTTTATTGTATCTATATCTACTCCACAGGGCAGAAATAAAAAAAAAAAAGATACGCAATTATGATCCATATATAAAGACAGAAGGAAAACTAGTATGCTTTTCACATAATCACAGAATGGATAAGGTTGGAAGAAATCATTGGATGTCATCTGGTCCAACATCCCTGCTCAAGTAGGATCCTCTAGAGCATGTTACTCTGTGTTGTGTTCAGTTGACTTTTGACTATCTCCAAAGAAGGAAACTCCACAACCTTTCTGGGCAACCTGTAAATTTCTGTGAGAACTTAAAACTTGAGAATGATCTCAACAACCAAAGTAAATCTAATGGGTTTTTAGTATTGTTCTTTAAGATTAAACTATTTCACAGAAAACCTTGCTGAAATATGAAATTATAAAATTCATGTGGAAAAGCAAGTTTACAAGAAAACTGGTAGTGAATATGCATGAAATAATGATGTAAATTTCTACTATAATAGTTCTGAAAATTTTATGTACTTCTCCTTAAAAAAATAAATGGTTCTATTATGCAGAGAAATCTAGGGTAAAGAATGTGTCTGCAAGTCTGCTTTCCTAGCAATATTTCTAAGTAAAACTGATAAGGTAAAAGCAGAAGAAAAACAAATGAAAAAAACCATCAAAACCCCCTCATTGAAATAAGAGAATAAAAGACAGTAAAATTACTAAAAGTAAAGCAAGAATAAAGAACTGTTTTGAAAAAAGTATACAGAGATAAAGTTTTACTATTTTAAGTTGAGGTTGAAAATTAAAAGTCAAATATTCACCAATAACTAAGTGATTACTCACTTTCTGAGGCCAGTAAGCAGCAGTGTACCCGAGGGGTCAGAGATGTGTCCAGCTGTGTTTAACATCCTCATTAAACATCTGGGGTCCTCCAGGATGAAATGCAGCTTTGCAGAATAGGACTTTCTGGAGGTTTTCTCTGAAGAGTCTTTTCTTTAGAAAACACTTACTCATTATAAGCATGACTAAGCTGTAGTACAGTCTGCCTGGAAGTGGTGATGTCTCCACCCTTGGAGAGGTTCAAAAGTCATCTGAACGTCATCCTGGGCTTGATCAGAGGGCTTAGATGGTCTTCAGAGGTCCCTGCCAATCTAGATATACCTACCTTATATTATTCATATAAATAGAGAAAATAAACCAATATAAATATACTTTACAAAATTATTACTTGATGTGATTTTTGGAAATAACTTAAGTAGGTGCCAAGTTTTAACAGAGTATTTAGATTTACAGTGTATTTGAAAATTAGCAACATTTTGAAGACCTATTCACATTTGTATTCTGAAAGTTTCTTCTGAAAACAGGGTTTGCTTTTAAGAAATTATTTTATATTGGCCTAATAAAACTGTTATGTTACAGGCTAATGTGAAAAATTTAAACTTCAAAATCAAGGGTGATCTGTTTTATTGAGGGAATACAGTGACTGCTCAGTCTTCCCCTTTGGAACAAATCAAAACATCACTTTCAGTACTTACATAACATTATAAACACTTAAAACCCACATGAAAGATTGAAAGATTTGTAGAAGTCAGCAATAGAAGCATTATCCAAGCAAATAGTCACACACATTACATCAGAGCATGGAGATAATGCACCCTAAGACTTAAATCTGCAGAGATATATTCAGAGATATATAGTGGCTGGTGCCATAATAATTCTGTGTTTCTTTAGGTTAACTTTCTTATGTTGAAGGGATACAAGTCTCTGAGGTGGCTTTGTCACAGCTGTCGGGTAAGCTCCCATCTATAGCACACTCACTTCCTTATATCTGGACTGGGGAGAGAACCAGAAGGGCAAAAGTGAAAAAACTTTTGGGCTAAGAAAAAGAGAATTCAATAAGTGAAATGAGTGATAAGCACCTAACTTGGCCTGCAGTCTCTCTCCCAGTTTTATTGGTTTTACAGAATAGTCCCTTTTGTTAACTCAGGTTAGTTGTACCCACTGCATCCACTTCCAGCCTACTTGCTGGCCAAACAGAATGAGAAACATTGTGAAAGCACTGTTCAGCAGCAGCTGAAAACATGAATGTATTATCAACACTTTTTTGGTCACAAAAACAAAGCACAACACCATGCAAACATCAGAAAAATGGAGAAAATTAACTCTTTCCCAGACAAACTGCAACTGCTATGCTGTCTGATACACTTCTTGTAGCAATCAGTCAGTAGAGACATCTGTCATCTCAAGAGAAGGAAAAAAGGGGAAGGAGGAAAGGGAAGTAGAAGATAAAAAACAAACCAAACCAGAAAAAAAAAAAAAAAAAAAAANAAAAACAAAGAGAAAAGGAAAAACTGAGGGGGAAAAAGGAAGAAAGAGGGAAATGGAAAAAGGGAGAAAGGGAAATGGAAAAGAAAAGGGAAGGAGAAAGTGAAAGAGAAAGGGAAAAGGAAAGGGAAAGGCAAAATTCTTCAGTAACTCCAATAATTGTTTGAAGAAAATAGTTAAGTAATTGTTTTTTAAAACTGGAACCAGAAAGAGGCTGAGATCTCTTTTCTTAAACAATTTAAACAGTGCACTAGTTAACCTTTAAAAAGATATGGCCATTTTAATGTTGGGGTTCATTTCTTACTCTTTTTATTGCTACTATTTCAGTAAACATACTTGCAAGTTTCCTTTAAAGAATAGGCTGTGATGCTCCAAAACAATAAAACCAACTACATCCTATTGCATAGACTAAGTTGGGACCAAGCATTACAGAACAAATTTATTGCAAGTATAAACTTGGCTAAGGAAATGTCACAAACAAGCTGCTACAGTTATCTCTATTTTTAAGAGGAATATTTTTCAACATACATCTTCTGTAGCTTGAAATTTTTTAGACAACTTTGATCCTCTGTATCTTGAAGTTTTCCTTTTATATGTTTTCTATGGGGTTTCAGACTACTTCGTTAGTCATTTTCTGCTGCACCTTTCCTTCAGTGTGTTGCTGGTCAGTTTGTCTGACCAAAGTCCTCATGGCATTTTATTTTTTCCTTTCACGGTGGTTTTTTCATGCTCCAGAATTTCAAATCCAACATGGCCTTTAATGTCAGGAAGAGATGATGTTATTACAAGGCACCCTCTGGGTGTTCCCTTGTAGAGGTTTCGAAGAGCATTAACAGTATGCCCTAACAACGCTGGGGAAAAATATGCCCAACTTTCCTGACTGTAGAAATCTGACATCAGTATGTTAAAAAAAACCCAAAGGGTTATAGTCCTATTGCAAACTACAGTGATCAAGACCAGGGCTGACCACCTAATGGCACCCCTTATACACTCTTTTTTCTTTCCCAAATTCTTCAACTTTACTACCCTCATCGCTTCCTAAATAAATACACCATCCTGTTTATTCTTACTCCTTCAGCTGACTTGATACTTTTTTTTTTTTTTGAACTTAGAGTTGCCTTGATAATCTTTGTCTAGTTAGCAAACCACTAAGTTGTTGCCCTCTTTCTTGTAAAATCACACCATTAGCTTGTTAGTAAAACTAGGTGGCTCAGATTATCTGTCTGCTATGATATCAGGAGCATGTCTGTGATATCAGGAGCATCTGGCAGCTTCTCATGTTTCTGTGTAGCTGGACTAGACATGCAATCGGGATGGACCATTTTTTTAAATTATTATTTAACAGCTGTGAAAAAGTCTCTAATATTGTGTTCTGCTGTCTTCCAGAGCCAGAAACAGCTTTTGAACAGTTGCCTGCCGTAGTTTAACCGTGGCTGCAACTAAGCACCATGCAGATGCTCAGTCAGCCCCCCTGCCTCCTCTGATTTCAGTGTCATCTCATCTCTTTCTCACATTTCTGCTTCTACCAGAGTTGACAGGGATAAAATGCCTGAAATGCCTCAGGCCATTCAGAAATAGTTCCTAAGAAAGTCAGTGACTCTATATGTTTAATGATAATTCACACTATTTTTGTCAAGAGTGGATTAGATTGCAAATTATTTAGAACAGAATTCTCTTGTTGAAGGGGTACTTTTTCTTAGAGAGGTGAATCAGAGCTGTGCTCGTTTGCCTTTTGTTGTTCAGAAGTAGAGAACAAGGTACATAAGAATATGCAATTGAGGAAAACAAACTCCAATAGATTTTCTCACGCTACTGGTGTAAAGGATGATAATGACCTCACAGCACTGAAGTAAGCTCTGAAGCTGTCTTAAATGCTATCAATGATGAGAACACCAGGAAGGACAATGAGAAATAATTCATCTATAACATTAGTATCTCTCTCTGGGACAGCTAGAATAGCATATAAAAAAAAAGTTAATTCGTTACTTCGGGGACTGTATAGCATCCTGATTTGCACTGCATCAGCTGCTATGTTTTGAAAGATGACCAATTCACGTCTGCTTGCATCTACCTACATAGAAATGATCTTAAGGTCTCCATTAGGAAATAATCATTTACAAAAATTTTATGTATCTTACCAAATTTTATTTGATAAAAGATTAGTACACAGTGATTTTTTATGTGGATGAAAATGATATGTTAAGAACAGAAAACAAATGAGAAAATGTTTTAAAAATAATCACAGGATCACAGAATCGGTAATGTTGGAAGGGAACACTGTAGGTCATCTCTTCCAACCTCCCTGTTCAAGCAGGGTCATCCTCCAGCACATCACACAACATTGTGACCAGATGGTTCTTGAACATCTCCAGTAAGGGAGACTCCACAACCTCTCTCTGGACGATCTGTTCCAGTGCAGAGTCACCTGCACAGTAAAGAAGTTCCTGTGCATCAGTTTCTGCCCATTGCCTCTTGTCCTATTGTTCAGCACCACCAAGACCCTGGCTCCACCCCCTTGACATCCTCTCTTCACATACACAGTAATTGTAGTATTTACAAAAAGTCACAGGGAAGTTTATGTTCAGCAGGTTCTTGAAAGACAACACAAATCATATTTGAGATTCTAGTAATTATAAAAATTTGCTCCATTTAACTGTATAGAGAAAATAATGAAAGAAAAAAATCATGTCCAGACAGTGTTTGAGAGTAAGAATAGAGATGATTTTTTCTTCTGGTATTTTTGAACACAAGAAAGAAAGTAATTATTAAGTGAAATGCTTGTCTGCTATTTCTTCCAAGAAATAACACTTTGTTATAATATTTTTTTAAATTAGTTTGTTGAAGTATCCCTGGAAAAACATAGCTCCTAATAAACCAACAATTCATTTACAGTAATAAAATAACAGAAGAACAGATCAAGGAGGTTTTAGAAGAGATGGAGTTACTGACTAATACCTTAAGTTAGAATATTTCAAGGTACTGAAGCACAAGAAGTAATTAGCTTGTATCCTACATAGCAGTGTGGGTAAACAGGAGTCAGACAGTCCTGTTATAATTATTCTTGGATTAGCATTTCATACAACACTGCAATCTTTGTCCAAACCGATAGCATGGTATATATGTGGCAGTTTATGGTAGTGTCACTGTCTCTTGAGTGAGAAAATCAACCGATAGTGTTCACAGAGTGAAAAGAGCATCAGTATTATCCTGACCTTCTACTCTTCTGTCAGTGGTAATTTGGATTCCCTATGTCCTTGAACTATTACCAGAATGATATCTTCTATATCTTGGTGACAGTTTACAGGCAGTAGCCAATGATGAACATTAGCTTGGATCAGGAAGTGCCTTTGATTTTAAAGAGCCTGGGATAACTGTTTTTCAGGATTAAGCAACGTGGTAACATCCTGGTGTAATCAATATTGAACCAAATTTTACTTCAACGTTTTTGAAGTAAACACCAAGAATTAGCCCCATATTACCCAGTGGCCAGCTAGTTTGCTGCATCAGCCCTCCTGACAGTTTTTTTAGAAGACAAATATCTCCTGATGTTTCTAGCAATGTTGTGGTATTCTCAAATTCTCCTGTTCTGACTTCAGATTGTCCTTTCAAGGAAACAAATGCAGCAGTCTTCACTAAACTAAACTAAATTAAATTAAAATAAAAACTAAACATACTACATGCCATTAAAGGCGGGCGAGAAGTCAAAAAAAATTTTAACAAAAGTGAAATCCTCCTTTCTTCGCCCACATCTCCAAAGAACATAACATTTACATGAACTACTTACAATAATTATCTCGAGCAACATGCTGGTGCCTTTGTCACCCCAGCAAGAAGATGCCCAGGCTGGCCAAGTACAGCCAGACTGGGTTTCTCCGATTAGGCTGTTATTGTGAGTAAAGAAGAACATTATTGTTCCTTGCAGCTTATCAGCTGGGTTACCCTTAATTTCCACTTCCTGTACTGAAAGTGCTGACTCAGGATCACGGCAATGAACTACAGTGCAAATCTCACTGCTGTTATGCTGAAAGGCTGACATAATATTGCATATATATCTTTTATGCTTACTAATAGAATATACTATGACTATTTCAGTAGAATTGATTTGTAGCAGAGCTTAATAAATACTGGGACCTTTGCTATCCATTCACAGTCGTAGAGAAATTGTGTGTACTGGGAGGTAACTGCATGTCTTAATAAATAACCTTATAAAAGTTAAAAGTCAGCATTTACTGTAGTGGCTAAAATAAAATCTTGCTAGTGTAGTGTTGCAGTGTTGTAAGGTTAACTGTGTTCTTTCCAATGTGAGCTAAAATTAGACTCTTAGTTTTATATTGGCAGAAGAGCTGAGCAATCTACGGATAACTCTAAGGCATTTTACACAGTCTACTGGCTGCAGTATGTACTGGAGTCAGAGTTTATTCAAGAACTGGCATGTTGTTTTTCTGAAGCATTCAATTTCATGGGTGGCAGATCACATTGCAAAGCGTTGGTTATGACACTTCACCATCTTGCATTGTGATATGTCAGCATATGGTAGAAAGCTGCATTTCATTCCATGAATTGTTATAATGTTTCCTGAAACATAACATGAAGAGAAGCTTTGTGGCAGATCACTTACCCATTAAGTGCTGGTATCTGATCTGTAATCAAACAGGAAGACAAGAGGAGACGGTACCATGGTTCATCAATTAGTATAATTATTTCTGAATAGCCAGGCACACTTCTGGAATCAATGAAGTATTTCCCTTTTTCTTTCCTCGACTTTCATTTATGACTATGGGTATCAAAAATGACAGCTGATGGAACAAATACTTCTATTTATGTTTTTTATGGTATTAGTATAATTAGCAGCATCAGTCATAATAACCAGGCACAGCATGCAGCAGCGACACTCCTGCCATTAAGCAACTCTAATGCAGAAGCAAAAAGTCCCATGAAGAACACTGTTTCCAAAGGTAGATGAAAGTAGTTGATTAAATCTATGTATGTATGCAAGTTTCTGGGACAGACTGCTTTACTATATGTGAGTGTCAAATTTTGTGAACAACTACCCCATGATTCAACTATATTCTATGACTGCTGCATTTCCTGACATCCATGTTATTTATATTTATTTATAGCTATGTACATATATGTATGTATGCAGAGGTTTTATATAGATATATATATGTATATATTCCTGTAATATGGTATAATATAAATTACCTATATAACATTAATCTTCCTTTTTGAGTTGTTTTGGTAATGATCTGTAATAGTCAGAGCTAGATGAAGACCAGATTTTTCTGTTCTTCCTTGGGTAATGGAATAATTATCCCAGAGATGGCCCAGTTCAAGTCAATCCAATTACCTGGGAGATGAAGCAGGCACAAACCTCTAGTAAGCATACATGTAGCAAGACAATGCAATCACACATGACTATCAGATTAGTACTGTTTTTATGAGTCCTATTAATTGTTTGTATTATTAAGGCACACAGGCTATGTTGGAAATGCTTAGTAATCATGAGCCACTCTGGTAAGGACCTCAGGAACTGAGCAGACACAAAAGACAAAGAATGAAAGAAAAGAAAAAAAGGAAAAAAGAACCTGCAAAAATAGTAGTACTATCCTCATTTTACAGACCTATGCCTGCACTCACAAGTTATATATGTGGCAAAGAGAGGATTTCACTTCAGTCTTCTGAGCCTTGCCTGCAAACATACCCCTTCTTGTGGTGGGCAAGAAGATTGCATATCTTCATTCAACCAGTTCATATCCAGTGTAAGATGGTACCAACAGAATGTCATTAGAAGCTGATAATTCCTTAGTGATCTACGCTAAATTTCTTGTTGGAGAGTTCTGTGTGGGCAGATGTCCAGAAAACTAAAACATCATTGTTATCTCCATTTGGCTCCTTTTTGTTTGTTTGTTTGTTTTTTGCTCAGGCTTAGTCCAGGATTTGGCTGAACTTTGGAATTCTTCTCAGAAAAAAAAAAATTACTGACACTAGGTTATCCACAAGGTATGGTGGTAATGCAGTGGAACTTCTCATTGTTGCTTCTGACTTGTACCCATTGTTTTACAACGCACTGAATGTTAAGCTAGTGCTTTCTGTCAGCTCTAAAAATATTTAGGAAGAAACTGTTTTACAAATAATATTCTGCCACCTAATGGCATTTAAAATGATGCTAAGAGGCATTCACACATGATGAAACTGTGGACAATTAGCTTTCTCTGGCAAAGTTTTCAGAGATGAATTCTGCCACCTTTTGACATGGAGTGTGAAAATGCAAAACATGAAATGCTAAGTTAAGACTGTATATTGTCAATGTATAAATAATTGACAACATCCTGTGAATTAATAACTGTTCATGCACCTGTTGCTCTTTTTGGCAGCTATCAGCAAAATACTGCAACAGCTTTGAAGGAAGGTAGGCATTGTGTATTCTTTGACAAAATGTCACCAGCCTCAAATTATAAAGCAACTCAATAAATCTAATCTGCAAGGATAATTTGGACTTTGATTGGACTACAGTCTAAGAGGTTTGGATTTTTTAAGTTTTAAGAAAAATAGTAGTTGGTTTCCCCTCTGTTCATGCATTCTGGTCCCTTCAGTCCTGGATGGTATCACTTTACATGTGAAAAAAAACCAGTCAAAAAACATCATACTATACCTCAAAGTTTCTTCCACTGGGATCCTAAAAGCTGGTAAGCTGTAGATGACTGTATAAGAGGCAAGAAGAAAGTTTAAGACTCTGCCAAGTCTCTCTAGAGGCAGGGATTCCCACCTCAGGGGTCAGGACAAGAGATAATGAAACGTGCCAGTAAAGACTTAGGAGTCAATCTATGCTAATTTTATTTTTTCTCCTGGATTATTTGTTTCTTATTCAGTGTCTACAAGTGGAGAATAATGAATCAGGAAATTCAAAGGTATGGCATATTACTGCCTTGTCTCTATTTTGTTGAAAACCTAAGGCTTTTCTCAGTGGGTTGTGGAGTAACGCGTATTTCATTAATGCATGTTATTCCTAAGGCAAATTATATGCTATAAAAGATGGTATGAGAAAAAGTTGCATGTTTGCATAAATATTTGAAGATATTGTTGTGTTGGTATCACACAATTCTCAGATGAGATCCTGTCTGCCTCACCAAGTGATCAACATGAGGTAAAAGAAACAAGAAGTGTGAAAAGTAGAGTTCCAAAATGGTCTACTTTAAAATGTGGTGCCAGCAATTTGATAAAAGAGAAGGGTGAGTGAGGGGAAAGCGGCAAATGAACTAACTTCCTGACTAAGAAAGATACCCCTTAATACAAGTTATTGTTTAGGATCTTTGATTTCAGTATCAGCATCTGTTACTGCCTGTTTTAAAAGAACCGTGAGCTGTGCCCATGAAGATACTTTGGATTTTAGTGATCCCTATTTTGCTACTGAAAGGATTTCCAGGGAAGGAATAAAATTCAGGGACTCAGCTGCATGCTGAAATCCTAGCTATTTTCTGTAGGATGAATGTCACTGAGTCACTGCAGTCATAGGATAGCAATATTGGAAGGGAAAGTGGTTTTCAGTCACTTTACTACTAGTGAGGTAAAGAAATCTCATGTACTTTACCATTGTGCCAATAAAACATTAAATTCTGCGTATTCTAAGAATTCTGTAGGGAAAACAAACCCCACCCATCTTGTCTATAAAGCACAACCTTACTGAAGAACATTTTCTCATTCTTCGTAACATATATACATAATCAGAGATGAAAGAAGAACCAGTCCTGGTGACCATAGCTGCATTTTTTGTTTGATTGTTTTTTTGTTTTGTTTTGGCTTGGCTTTTTTATTCAAAAACTAAAAAAAAAAAGCTTATGTTTTCTTAAACTTCTCACACAATTGCACATTGATTGTTTCCTCCTCAATTTCATTCTTAGTTTCTGTAAAGTGCCTGCAGCATTTTTCCTCTAATCTTAGCCATGAATAATAAAAAGGAGAATCAGATCCACTGCTCCCAAGAAATATCTGTGAAATATGTGACCCTTTTTTGTTGCCATTTAGGCCAGTCAGAACAGTTCTCCTAATTTCCATGAGAGGAAATTTGTATTTATGGTTAGGAGTGTATGTACTGTACCAAAGAAGTAAGTTAAAAGCTGTGGAGTGCAATGAATGCAGGGCTTTGTTTCAGATTCTATTAGCTTGGGTAAAATGCTTATAGGAAAATGAACAATAAACATTAACTAGAGAAAAACCAACAACAAGCAAACAGAATACACAAACCCAAACAAAGTAATCAGAATGGTTGGACAGGCTGTTCTTTATTCTGGGCAAAACTGTTTTCTCTAAGTATGATTTCACATGTAAGAGTGCAGCATGAAGGTGTGTTTTCTAGCACAACACATTGCTGTGCAAGGACATTTGAAATTTCTCTGGATGTTAGCTGAGACACTGAAAACAGATTATGTTAGAACAGCACTCTGACTTTGAGACACCTGAAGAGCTTTTTGCACTCTGTTTTTCTGTCTGTATGCATAAGGGTAAGTTCCATTTTCAAAGGGGTTTAAGTCTTTTGTGTTCTAAATCTTCTTGGAGCTTCTAGCAAGCCTTTTTTTTTTTTTTTTTGTAAGTTCATTGTGGTGTCTAAACTGTGAGGCAGCTTGCACTTCTTTTTTTTCTTCTTTTTTTTTTTTTCTATATATGCTTAATACGAGAAATCATTGAAGATATTGCAATGCAAAATGTTTCATGCAAAATGCTTCTAGACTACCGCACCTACTGGGAGGAAAACAAAACTTAATAAAGAACAGTTGACATATTTCGGTGACATGGAATCAAAAATATAACTAAAGCACCTGAAGTCAACCAAAGCAACAGCTGAGGAAACTAGGGAGGAACAAGACACTGAGATCTGGTTTGGTGTAACCATGCTGAGTAATGCTAAACTGAGCAAGGGAGCTGTCTCACAATAATGTCTCGCATTTTGAGAGAAAGGTGTGATATGTCCAAGCAACATCTTGGAAATTTTGGAAGTCTTTGTATTGGTTAAATAAATGTAGTCCCTTGATTTAAAAAATATTATTACATGTGAAGAATAGTCTTTCTCAAGTTACAGCAAAAAAGGGTCTTTTATGATCTCTATCTTAATATCTGAGTATTTAGAAATTATGATTATATTATTTTTTACTGCCCTTCAAATAAAAACAGTCTATGGGTGTAGAGTAGAGTTGTGGCATAGTTGCTGTATCAGCTGTATCTGTATGTGTATGGATGGGCTGCGGTATAACACAGCAGGCAATTCTCTTCCTTCTCCCCCCTGGTTTGCACAGAAAGGTAAATATGCTTATTTAAAGTTCATAGACAGGACAGTGTGAATCATCAAGAGAATCTGTGAATGGACTGAATAAAATCTCAATTTAGTTTACCTTTTCCTTGGGAAAACCTAAAGAGGAACAAAACTATTTAGCATCAGCTATAATAATTTTTTTACAAAAAACATACTTAGTGGAAACTGTACTATTGACATCTTCTGTTTAAAAAAGGGAATTAGAAGAGAACAGAGGCAAGTGAGCAACTGAAGCTCGGATATGGAGGTAAATTACATAATTCAGATATCAAGTAACTCAAATTTGGTCAATTTCCTTTCAGAATAATAATGTAAAGGCCATACAACTACATCACTTCAGAAGCAACTTTTTTCTTTTCTAAAATTTGTCTAAAATCATCGTGTTAACTCTCCCAGTGTAATGAAAAGACTCATCCTGATGCTTCTTACTTGTCCCATGACTCACTAGCACAGGTTTGACAGAATGGCTGTTCCATAACCTTATAATTTGGAGTGAGGGTTAGTCCTATGAAGGTTTGGAAAACAAACAAAAAAAAAATTAATTGCAAACCAGATTAAAAAATAATATTTTAAAGTGCAGCTTAAAATATCTTGATTGACATGCTCTCCACAGCAAGGATGTATATACCCTAATAATATCATAAAAACATACACCGTGACTTTAAAGGTTAATAACACCGACATTGGGGAAATTTAATCTGTGTAATAATAGCTCTTGTGGTATAACTCCTGTAATTTATCAGCTGCATATTTCTGATGCTTTATCAAGTTCTATTCTTTATTTAGTCATAAAAAAAAAGAAGTTTAAACTTCCAAATTACCTTCCAATGTAACAGGTACCTGCAGGAAGACTTTGGTGAAACACGAGCAAAATTAATTGGGAATATAAATTTGTGAAATTCAAGACAGAATTCAGAGGATTTGGAATTCAGTAAATGGCAGCAATGAGATTTCTTCGGGGAAAGAAAAAAGTAGTAATTCAAATATGCTGCTGACAATATGTTAATCCATTTCCTGTGCAATAGTGTTTCATTCTGTTAAAAATTGCATTGACCTCAATGGAGCTGATGACGCAACCAAATATAGTCAGCTATGAAGACAGTGACTTACACCTTGGAACTATATAGCTTGCAATTTTGGCAATATTTCTTTTACACAGTGGTCCAGTATGATGTGAACTGAACCTTGTGCTCATTCAAATGTCTAGTTCATTGGAAAATCACCTGAACTGTGAGCACTTTTCTTAACAATGGATTCATCACAGTTTCTAAGCCATGGATTTCAAGTGACTGTTTAAGTGTTTTTGTCTCCAGATCTGTAGGACTTCCAAAAATTCTTCTGAAGGCATAAGAATGATTCTTTTTTCAGATCCTGTCCTAGTTAGAAGAGCTGGGACTAGTTCATCACTGCATGGGTGTAACCCAAACTGTGTATTCTACGCCCTCTATGCCATTTCCCAGAAGCTTAACAATAGACCATCTGCAGCAGCTGCCCAGAGCACACCCCACCCCTCAGGCTATGTGCTGGGTGTTAAGAGGCCTGTTGATAAGGAGATGTTGCAGTCCTCACACCCAGGACTCACAATCACC
>VXAY01000250.1:55252-163720 GCA_013399855.1 Oxyruncus cristatus | reverse complement strand
AACCGGACTGCAGCCATCACTGGCCTCAACAGGTTTTTCTCCTCTCTCTTTTCTTTGGGACTCAGAGGGGCCCCACGTGGGGCTCAGCAAGGGGGCCAACGAACACCATTCTGTTCGTGCCCCAGCGTGCCGGGTTTTTGGTGGATTGGAACCAATTGTTCATCTGTAAAATTGCATTTATTGCATTATTTTCATTAAATTGTCATTCTGACTTTTAATCTCTCGAGTTAGCTTTATTTCCCCTGCCGGTTTACCTTTAAACCAGCACAGATCCACAACAGAATCCATTCTAATATATGTAGATATACATATATTATGACTCATGGTTGTATAGGTGAAAATTTAAACTGAACTTCTAATCTTCTTATTGAATAGATATAATTTTGGGGGGGAGTAGTTATATATTTAATGCCTAATACATAAAGATGGTAAGCATAGTTCAAATCCCACCCATCCATTAACTATTTTTAAACAACTCCGACTGATACCTGAATACTAAGGGTTTTTTTTATTCTTTTAAATGTAGGAAACAACACCTGCTTTTCATTTTTCAAGTTAAAAACCAAAACAAACCAAAGCTAAACTTATATTTTAAATTATGATAACTCCTGGGGAAATCCTGTAACAGAACACAAAACTAATGTAAGTCTTTTCTAAAAGCGATGGTATCAAAAAAACCTGCAATATGCACCGAAGCACTCTAGACTATGTCTAGAAGGAGCTATAGAATCTGAAGGTTAATATGGGTACAATTTATTAAAATATCCCTGCCATAAGTCTCTGTTCTGCACCAAAAATGCTAAGGATTAATCAAGCTCCTGACAGAGTAAGCATGCACTGAAATGGAAAGAAAAACTGTTACAGCTCTGAGCATTCCCTGTAACTGAATCTGCAGTTTGGTGTTTAGGCATAAGATTGTAAAGCAACATTAGCAGCAGTTGGAAAACAGGGGCTGGAGCGATAAACAACACTTACAAGTATTATGTACTCGGTAAAATTTCTCAGTACAGAATAGTATTTCAGTCCTCTTGGGCCTATTTCATGGAATTTGAGTTGATTATGTAGTTTTTATGGGTTTCAGAGAGGCTATCAAAGAAAAGTTTGAAAACCAAATTTTTGTATTAAAGAGTAAAGTTAGGTTTATAGTATTTTCATTGTAGCATATTTTACTTATTAACCAAATATTTTTTAAGATTTATTTAACAGTTATAAGAAAAACGATAGCACATTTTACTGCTAGTAACTTTAATGGAATGGATACTCTGTGTACGATAGAAAATATTCACTTAAAAGAAATTAGCTTATTCTGAACAAATACATGGATGAATGTTTTTCAAATAATACATTTTTCAGTTCTCAAAGCAAAGAGCTAGTGAATATGTTTTAAAGTAGGCACTTTCAACCATTTTGGTTAAACAAATTTTCTTAAGTATGCGAAACATTAAATTCAACCTCTTACAAATACTTTTATAAAACATTCCTACTGTCAGTGTAGTTGAAATGCTGTTGCAGTAAAGTACGATGGTGTTGCAGTAAAGTACAATGGTATTACAGTTTCCAGGTAAATGGATCAGAGAAAAAGGCAACTATTCAGAGAGAACAGAACTTTCTGTCAATGCATCTGGACTCATACAGCACTATAGAGAACTTTATTTGAGTGTTTAATTTTTACTCGTTGCTACTTGAGCTTTGTAGGGATTTTTAACAGATCTGGAATCTCAGGATGACTGGCAGGTGTTTCAGGTCAAGACCCTGTTGTAAGTCAAGTTTCCATTTGACTGACACAATGATTTTGAGAATATCTACATGGCTATACAGTTTGCAGGTTTGCCATCCTCCTTTATGTAGTAAGGTTTAGGTTGGGAGATCATTTGGAAATTGTACGGAAAGTTTTTTTTGTTCTCAGAAAATAATTCTGGAAGTTAAAAGAGACAAATATTCTCTTTCTCAGACTGAATGCTTCTAAACATACGACTTGGTAACAAATTCAGTAGACTTGTGCTTTAGGCTAATACTTTAATAGTATTTTTGATCTCTTTTATGGTCTTAAAAGTGAAGTATGTTAAACAAAATGGAATATATAAATACTTATGTTTATTGTAGTTCCCTGATATTAATAATTTATTAACTTAAGAAGACACGAATCATGAATGAAACCATCAATTATTCATTAACAGTACCCTCCTGATGAGAGGCTAACGACGATGTTCAAAACAAGCCAGAATGTATCTTAATAAATTGAAAACGCATAGAAATCACACTGCTGGGTATTTCTACTTCAGAGATTAAAGTTTTATTTCATTATAGTGTATGCAGCAAATTGAGAAACTCTTTCTTAATTCTTAACACCCTCACTTTTCCCTGTTAATGACCGACAGAAGATAAAAAACACTCAGTGTAGAGGACTGCAGATTGCTTACTTCCTCCTGTCCAGTCTGAGGACAGTTGCAGTTTATATCAATGCAGACTTCAGTTTTTCAAGTAATTATTACCTGAATTAACATTTTGCAAAAGCGTCTGCCAAAATCTATCAACTTTGATGCTGATTGGTGCAAAATGTGGAATTTACAAACCATTGAGAAATCATTCAAAGCCATGCCCTGCAATTAAGAAGAAGTCAAGCAATAATAAAATCCAATTAACTGAATGTCTGCATTTAAAATTTTCATCTCACAGTGAGAAAAAAGAATATAAAGTCAAGGGTAATAGTGTAGCAGGGCTGAGCTTTGGAACACTTTGGAGTATAAGAAAGCGTAAGCATAAGACAGCCCTCTGTCTCTGCTGCCATATCATTTCTTATCTTCCTTAACCATTTTAATTAAGATGTTAATAAATTTCCTGATAGATTTAATACTTGGTGACAATTATGGGTCATAAACTGAAAAAAAATCCAGTGCAATGAATTTGTAACTTGTAAAAAAAATAAACTTTGTTGCCTAGTCAACCATAGTAGATTATTTTTTTCTTAGCTTTTTATTTTTTTACTCCCAGAAGGGAAAGATTGCTGTTAAGAAAAAGATTTAAACTTTAGCCTCCACATATTAAGCAGAATTAATGATCTATTTGCTTAGACACCATATATTACTTCTAGTTTATCCATCCACTGGGTAAACGATAGGCAGTACTTGGTCACAATGATAGATTTGAATGCAGCCTGGGACATCAATCAGTGCTGGCAACTGATTAGTTGTTTGTGTCTTTGACAAGCTCTTCCATCTCACTGAATGAAAGCTTGCTGATTGCTCTCACTTCTCTCCACATTCATTGCCCTCCACTGCCACTATATTATATGGTTAATGCTGATGGTGGAAATCCTCCTTGACAGCTAACAGTGAATTTCTTCCATTCCCTTATCATTAGATACACGCTATTGCGTGTTCCTTTAAGGACTAGAATTTCTAAGTGAGGTCATCCAGACCATTAGATATACAGAGGGCTGGCACAGTAAGGCTGGGACCTGCTGATGAGAAAGATTTTGTGTATGAGGAAGTCAAAAAAAGGTTTTATAATGGCATGATGTGTGTCTGACTGTTCGCAATGTAAGATCTGGTTGTTGAATATGAACAGATTATGAGTAAGAGCGAAAATTCTTAAGAATGGAAGCATTTGGATGGTTAGGCAGCACAGTAACTGCACAGGAGGTGAAAGGCACAATGGGAAATTCACTTTCCTCCTGTGGCCAAAGGCAAAACGCCAGAATCTTGGCTGAGATTTTCAAAGCTTCAGGGGACTTAGTTGACCCCTACCAACTAAAAGTCTGAACCTTTGACAGTAGTAGAATAGATTTATCAGATAACTTCAGCATTGCTGCATTATCATTATCTTTGCTTTTCTGCAACAGATGGAGAGAATATATTAGCTGAAGTATTTGGGGAAGTACAGAAAATATGATGGTTGACTTTCTTGACATCCAGCATTGTCTGGCATATGTTTGACATGTGTGATCAAGCATCAGGAGGACTGGAACACAAGTAATGAAGATCAGTGGTGCTTTAATCAGTTCTAAAGTGCATATTGAGGACAGGACAACAGCAACATGCTCTGAAGAGTCTTTTGCTGCTTGTAATAAGAGCTACAGAGTGAATATTTACACATATCTTAGAAAATAACAAGTGTTGTTTGGTGAAAGCTTAGTGGGGATTTTTTTTTGGTCATGGTTTGGTTTGAGTTTTTTTAGTTTGTTTTGTTGTTTTGTTTGGCTTGGCGTTTGCTTTTGTTTGTTTGTTTTTTCCTAAGATAATCTTTCCAAATATGACTCAGATACAAAAAAAATGAATACTGTTTTATATATGGAAAAGTAGGTGATGATGATGGATGCATTATGGGAAAGAAATAGGGCTTTTCTTGCAAGTGGTAGAGCATCTAAGTAAAACTAATTGTAAGAATAAAGAAACAAACTTCATAGTATCTCTTAGCTGCACATGTCAATTCTCTGAATAAAGCAAATAATCTTCCATTTATTAAAGGGGAAAAATTAAGGGAAAAATGGAGGGAGGATCACTCCACACAAGTAAAATCAAGCAAATAAGTGTATGCAATTTTGGGATAACTAAGTCATAATTTAATGCAGGATCACTATTAGATCTGTATTTCTGTTTTCTTTGGGGAATAGGTACACACAGAAAACATTATTGTGATTAACAATCTTTCTTATTCCAGGCACATGTTGAAAACCAAGCCTAATCCTCCAGGCACTTTTGTAGACATACTACACCTCACGCTTTGTCTTTCCTTGCTTATATTCTGGTTGCCCTACTAAGTACACTAGAAAGGAGAGACTCCTCAAGGGGAAAACCACTTGATTGTGATTTCTGATTTGCCCCATGGTTCTTTTTAATATATTAGATCACTGAAAGCTCTGTAGCCCTTCAGAGTAGATTTTCTAGCTAGCTGATGGATTTATACAGACATTTAGTGTGATGTGATTGTTGGATAGCATCATTTGCTCTGGTTCATGCAAGCTCTGACAGAGGGTCAGCAAAGTAAACTGTATGAGTGCAATAGCTTTGGAAAATCAGATACCATTTCATAAAGAAACAAAACAATAGAGACTGACAAGATCAGTATTGCAGCAAAAGGAGTTATGGTCAGAAAAACATCAGCTCTTGTCCTGTATCCATTTTTCCACCATGTTAAATGAACACAGACAATAGTCCACGCCAGTGATACTTGCTATGCTTTATTACTCAGTTGCAGTCAAGGAAGTCAAGCATTGTGCGTTACTGTTATTTTGTAGATTTATCTTTAAAGAAATCACGGCTATGGTTTTATATCAGACATTATTTTCCACACACTTGGTATATTTTAGATGTCCATCAACACTTCTAGCTATGCTGAAAAGCCATGAAATCCTTTGCATTCTACAGACTGAGTTGCTACACAGACCTTGAGTTGTTACAGCTCTTACATGTTTTGCAAACTTCTTTTGGATACTTGAATCCATTCAAGCTCAGGTTTTAGGCTCTCTGAAGACTTCAGTGACATTTTTTCGGGGGGGGAGGGGGGGGGAAGTGACTCAAGCCGTATCCTATTCAATTCCATGGCAGCAGCAAGGACTCATGTCTGCCTTCCTTGCTTTGGTGCTCAGCTTTGACATTCTTTCTTGTAGTCCTGCATGAAGCTTCAAAAAGCACATTTTTTGAAGCTGGGGGAGATACATGCAGATGTCTAATTGGGACAGCTTAATGTCAACATTCTGAAAGAAGGATTTATTCTCTGTTTTTTGCATTAACTAGCAATTACCTAAGACTTTGAATTCATGCCAAATATTACTTCCCATATTGCACTACATTGCACTGCACTATGGGATCCTGAACATGGAGGTCTAAGTTTACTATTCCAACCGTTACGCAGAATAGGCACGATGTTACAGAAAGGAAAGACCCAGCACACGCCTTAAGGAATCTGTAATTTAAATTATAGGGCAGTCACAGTATACACAGAGTTAGAGAACCAAAGAATTGTTAAGATTGGAAAAGACTTGAAAGATTGTTGAGCCCAACCATTAACCTGATACTGCTGTTTTCACCACAATACCACATTCCCAAGTGCCATATTCACAAAACTTTTGAACATTTCCAGGGATGGGGATTCCAACACTTCCCTGAGTAGCCTGTTTCAATACCTGACCACTCTTCAAGTGATAAAATTATTCCTTATATCTAGTCTAAGCCTCCCTTGGTGCAACTTGAGGCCATTTCCTCTTCTTTTATCACTTGTTACCTGGAGAAGAGATGGATCCTCAGCTCACTTCAACCTTCTTCCAGGTAGTTACAGAAAGTGGTAAAATCTCCCCTCAACCCTCTTTTTGCCAGGCTAAAGAACCCCAGCTCCCTCAACTGCTTCTCATACGACTTACCCGCTAGACCCTTCGCTATCTTCATTGTCCTTCTCTGGACAGGCTCCAGCACATCAATGTCTTGAAGTTTGTGGGGCCCACAACTGAACAAAGTTGTATTTGTGACCTCACCAGTGCAGAGTTCGGGGGGATCATCTCTTCCCTAGTCCTGCTGGCCACACTATTTTTGATACAAGCCAGCATACTCTTGGTCTTCTTGGCCATCTGGGAACACTGCTGGCTCATTTTCAGCCAGCTGTTGACCAGCACTCCCAGGTCCTTTGCCATCAGGCAGCTTTCCAGACACTCCTTGCCCTGCCTGTAGGGCAGAATGAGTTGTGAGTCAAGGGCAACACCGGGAACTTGTTCTTGTTGAACCTTATCCCATTTGCCTCAGCTCATTGATCCAGCCTGCCCAGATCCCTCTGAAAACCCTTCCTACCCTCCAGCAGATCAACACACCAACTGAACTCAGTGTCATGTGTAAAATTACCAGAAGCTTACATATTTATTAATAATTGCTATTGCACTTTGAGTAAAAAAAAAACAAACTAAACTTAGTTTATACTGTAAAATAGGAAAAGATACTTTGCCTGAAGCAATAGTATGTGAAGGGTCAGGTTACCTGTACCTTCTGCATGGAAATGCACAATGTCAAAAGCACATATCTCTACCTAGAATGAGAGCGTGCTTGTGAAGTAAAGTATTTACTGGAGCTATGGGCAGCATATTGCATGTAATTCTAGTGCTATTTACTGTTTGCAGATTAATAATAACAGTCTCTACATTCATATCTAAGTAAGGAAAACAGTATTACATTCTCTTCTAACTTTGTTTTAATTATCCTTCTTCTTTACTGTCTTTTATTTAAAGGGTAATTAAGATCTTAGATTTAGATTTGATGTTAGATTATTGAAATAATATTAATGATCCGGCTCTTTTAAAGTCTGGCTAAGATTTTAAAAATATTAGAACAAAGGACAGAAAATATGTCTTCTCTTCAACATCATCTCATGTTCTCACTACTTAATAACATATATTTATTAACCTGTTTTTATGGAATGTTGATGTTGCCATATTATCAAGCTGCTTTGATACAGTATTTACACAATTGAGCTGACACTCAACTGTTTTATGAAATGTGGTAAGCATTAGCTACTTGAAAGACATTTTTAGAATGGAACTTTTTCAAGCATTTTATACTCCATGTGAAACACTCGGTAAGATTCTAATTGTTATAAAAATCCAAGCAATATAGTTGCTGCTGACAAAGAGGAGGTGTGCAATAGTTTTAAAAATTTAATACAAAAGATCATGTTACTTTGGAGAGATACTGTACCTTTCACTAGCTAATTATCAAGCCAGTGATTTTTGTTGGTAGTTTGGGGTCTAAAAGGAAGTATAAGAAAAAATTTTTAGTTCATGTATAAAACAAAAATATTTGAGAATTATGTTGAGTCTGTATTTCGATCATTGTGCTCCTTGTTGCTGTCAATCACTAAAAATAGAATGCAGGAAGGAAAAAAATTATATCTATATAAATATATCTCCTGCACAGTACAAAGAACAACTTCCGAAACGTAGTTGAAAAACATCCCAATGATAATTTTCTTTAAAAGAAGCAGTACCGTAATATTATATTATTTTAACATTCGACAAGGTGATGAACAATTTGCTCACTCTCTGAGAAGACTGGCTCCAGATGCAGGTTTTTGAAAACTGAAGGAAACTGAAGTATGTTTCAATAGTTTCTATCTCTTTCAGTTTATGCTTTGACTGAAACTGTTTTTCAACCTCTCACAGAGATCATATGCCCTTAGAAAATGCTTCTGGCTGTTGTAGAGATACAAGCATTGTAAAGCAATGAACCAGATCTTACTCCTGTAAAAGTCACTGGGAATGTTGTCCCTGAGTTCACTGAAAATAACTTGAGCTCTCATGAATAGTCATATATGCCAATAACCCTGAAACTGGATTACACCACTAGTTATTTCAGATACCCTTTTAAACAGGTGCAGTAGCTGAAACTCCCTACATTCTAATTTACAACTGAAATATGTCAGACAGTTCATGTCAGAAAGCAGCATAGCCAGTAGTACTGTTAAAAGTTTTAAATAGTAGATTTGAGCTATTCTGTGTGAATGATAGATCTTTCTTTTAATGTTCCTGTGAATGAAAGAAACATTTACAGTATGAAATTGCTTTCTAAAATTTAACAAGTATTGCAGTAAGCCACAAAAAAAAAAAAAGGCCACTAGAAGTTCACTTGTACATAGTGCAATCAGTAAGTTATTGTACATAATGCATATGAAAGTCCAATGAAAATTTGCCCCTGTGTGTTCATTCGGGACAACAGCCTTGCCATTATCTTCTTCTCTAATGTGAGTCAACCAGACAGGATCACAGAAGCCTCATTTATTGGCCTTGATCTTCAGCTAGATTCTGGAATTTTTATTGTGTGGAAACACCCCAGTTTCAATAGAATGACCTCTCTGAGCAGAGTTTATTTTGCCAAGGTATCTCATTCTAGCCATACCTTGTGTCATTTTTCTCGCTGGGGACAAATCCCAGACAACTACAGTATTCACCTCCTCCTTCAAACACAGAGATACTTCATTTGCCGTTGGTATAAGACATATTTTCAATCAAACACATCACAATGCCCAAGCTTATATTTTTCTTAATCCCCCTGCTTGTCAGATATCCAGCTGTGCTGATGTCAGAATTGTCAGAAAGTCTCTGTAACAAAAAGATTATGTTTCAGAAACATGTTTGTATGCAGACTAACTGTACTACATAAAGAAGCACAAAATATGTGTCTACAATACCCTTGTCTGTCTCCTCTGTGCTCTATATATATTTTAAATGGAATCTTATCTTGTATTGTTAAACACATTCAAATTTCTGATGTCATTAATAATGGAAAAAAGAGGTAAAAACTAAAAACTCTCTCTATTTTCATTCAGAAATATTGTACTTGGAAGTTATTTCTCTTATTCAGGTAACGTAATCTAAATTTTATGGTAAACCACTTCTTTATAAATAGAAAATTATCAAGAAGAATATAGGGAGATGAAAAATTATTAGAATAAAACACATTTGCAAGAGTACATGCTAGAGACTTAGAAGTTTTACAACTGTAGTTTTTGCATACCCTTCAGTTATGGAAGGACAGATAGCAGATGCCATTGGATTGGGGGGCTTGAATATGGTAAGGGAGATGCTATGATTAATAGTTTTATGAGCAAGAAAACAATTGCCATATAGAAGATCAGAAAAATCAGAAAAAATAAAAAAAAGCATAACGATTAGTTTTTCTTGTCTTACAGAAGGGATGAGAGAAACAGAAAAGCAAAATGGGTCAGAGAAATTGCAGAAAACTGTGAAATGCCTTGACCAAATGAACAAGGTACAAAAGGATAAGGACATAAAATGAAGAATCTAGTAAAACTCATTCAAGGCACTAACAAAATGATGAATTTTTCTCCTCTTTGAATAGTATGGAAAATATTTAGCAATGGTCAGTCAGTGTTGAAAGGAGTTCAAAACCTAATAAGATATTATCTGACAAATTTCATAGGGCATCTTGATACTGGTGAATACAATCTTTTCTCCCTGATCTAGGTCAGAGCCATGGGTAGTTCTATCACTGGAAAGGGCAGAGCCCACTGATACTCAAGATCAAGGTCAGGTTTCTATGCAGATTAGGCATATGCAAATCATCTCATCATAAAGTGCACAGGGAGCACACCTGAAATTGACAGCAATTAATGCTGCTTCAAAGAAAGCAAATTCAAAGGAATTTGAAGTGAGTGATAGAATTAACAGAGTATAGAAGTCTATGACTTCCACTGACCGATGAGCTGAGCTTCTGTGCACATCTAAATGCCACCTAATGGGAATGCTAAAGCAGGCTAATTCAGTTCCTGATAAAGCTGTCCTCCATATAATGTCAGCTTTTGGAGCTCAAATTATTGTTTTGGAATAGGTAAAATGCAGAGGTTTGACATTCAGAATTAAAACTATGAAGTTCTTTGAGAAATAAATGGGGTTGGTAATGAGTAATTTATCTGAATTTTGCAGATGTGACAATGGTTTTCATTTGTGTTTCTATAAAAAGGTCAATTTTGCTCTAGAGTGGTTGTCTCCTGTAAACATGAATAGTGGACCTCAAGCTGAACAGATTCAGATGAATCCAGCTTACCACACAGTAGTATTCTATGTGAAAAGGAGACATAACTCCCTGATAAACCTAGAAGTACATAAGACAGATAGCTCTACATCTCTCTCAAAGTACAAATTCTGTATTCAGTGCATAGCTGCAGAGTCACTCTGTATTCTAGAGCCATTAAATTGCTGAAAATGTTTTTTATTTTGCTGTCCTTCAATAAGAAGATAATGCTGCTTCTAAGCATGGGTTCACAGAGTAATAGTTAGAGGAACCTCCAGAGTTCACCTAATCCAACCCTTTGTTTAAAGCAGGTCTAATTGGATACAACTGTTTCAGTCCTTGGGCCTCTGAGTCTTGAATACCTCCAGCGATGTACATCTCTCAATATCTCTAGGTCTCGGTTCCTGTATTTGACTGACGATTGTAAAAATTGCTTTCCTTATATCTCATTGGAATTTCTCAGAAATTCTCAGACTGCTCATTGTCTCTTGTCCCTGCAGTTCCAGTTGAAGTCTGGCTTCCTCTTTTCTGAGTTCTCCAGCCAGGTAGTAGCAGATAAGGTATCCCAGAAGCCATGTTTTCTCACAGGGGAACTACCTAAGCTAGCTCTGACTTTACCTTTCTGGGCCCTGAGAAAATTAACAGACCTCACTGTCCCTGAACAGCTTCATCTGGGTCCTCTGGACCCCTCTTTATGAGCCCATGTGTGTAAAAGAATGATTGCCTCGTCTTTTCCACCTCTCAAATATGTATACATCTCAGTCTTTCTTGTAGTTACTCCAAACCACTGATAGGTTATCTAAGATCAATATTCAGGAGAGATGAGAAGTAAATGTACTAGCAGGAAGAATAGGGAGATGAATTTCTTACCATCTTCACTTTTGCTGAGGAAACTTACAGGGACAGCTGTTTTGGGGGAAAACTGTATATCGTTTTTGAGAACTCACTATAGGTTTATCTTGGTCTTTGATGCAGTTTTCTCCTTAACTTCCACTTGACTTTTATTTAGGTACTGTTACTAGGCAAACATATACTGTTTTGGGACAATGGGAAAGGGTGGGGAAGCTATGTGAAACCACTGCTTATCCAAATCTGTGACTAAAGGCTGCTGTTCTCCAATTCTAGTTGTTTTTACTCCTGCTGCTAGCTACTGATGTGAGACTGATTTACAGAACGGCAACTTAAACACACTACAGAGTAAGGTCCTAATGTCTGTTGGAAAGCCTCTTCTGTGACAAGAAGTAGAATTGGAATTTATCACACCATAGCTAGTACCAGAGTTCAATATTTATGCTAGGCTGAAAATAGTTTGGACACTACAACTAGGGCTGATTATCAGTGTTCTTCAGTAAACTGTATCTAACCCTGTATGCTTGTCAGCATGCAGAAAATGGTCTTTGCTGTCCATTGATTCCAGTCCTGTTATTTTAAACCTAGTCAATATTGGGAAATTGGAAGGAATTATATAAGTAGAAACAAAAGGCAGAAAATAATTTTTTTTTTTAGAAAATTAGTGGTTTACAATTATTTCTGGTGCAGGGTGATGAGTAAATATGCAGTAAGAAATGAGAGACATTATTAATATAAGCTACAGGAAAGGACAGCACAGCTATCAGTTCATACCCAATTCTGAAGCAGTGGCCCAGTGTTACTAGGCACCCCCTGAAAAAGCTATGCTTTTCTATTGTTTTATACATTAGGCAGCTCCACCTGTGTTTATTATTTATGTGTAGCTTCATCAGGTTGTGACACAGCACATTGTCAGGAAGTGGGCATTTATGTGGCTGCCCTGGGGCTCCTGGTACTATCATGCTCCTGAGCTCTTCAGACCTCTGCCAGCCAGTGCATTCAAGGGCAACTGCTGTGTTTCTGACAGCTCATTTCTGCAGACAGGCTGAGCCTCAGGTTATTAGGGCATTACTTTACCCAATAAGATTTAAATGTATATGGATACATGTACATATATGTGTGTCTATGTACTTTTTTTTTCCTCAACTCCTTTTTCTAATATGTATTTAAATACAGCAGCATTATTCTTGGGGTAACTGGGGAAGAATAGGGGGGCAGAAGAATTTTTGGTGGAGTGGTAAGAATCCTTCATCAGTGTTGCTGGCACTCTGAAACTTCACTACTTCCTTTTTTTTTCCCCATCTCTTTTTTTAAAAAATAATCCAAATCATACATATACGCATACATATAAATGGACAGCTGCTCTCTCACAATCAGCTCAAGCTTCTGCTTAAAATAAAAGTCCGCTGGATCGAAATTTGCAATAGGAGTATTTACATTTTCAGATACTGAGCTTAAGAACACTTAGATAAAATTAATTTTCAACACTGTGGATGCTGTAACATTTATCTCTTGTAAATGAAAGTGGAAATGTGTCAGTCTATTGGAAACTATCCTATTAGGCTTACACACATCAACACAGAAGAGATAAGGAATCACTTGTGGAACATTTATCTCTTTTCAGAGGTAGAAAAGGATTTACTAGTAACTAGACAGTAGAAAAGCAAATGAAAGCAGGGGCCGTTTTGAAGTTCAGTTCTATTTTCTTTGCCCTTTTTCTGCTCTATATCTCATTTAAACCTTTGAAATAAGGATGTCGAGACATTATCAGTTACTGTGAGACTTTTACACTTAAATATAGACTACCCGTGTCTCTCTGCCTTCCACAGATATCAAGTCATATGATGTGAAACAGCTGCATGCCGAGGACCAGGTAGCTCTAAAATGTAACATTTGCTTGTGTGAAACCTTTCTTAGTTACTCTAGTCTCTTTCATTTTCTTCACCTCCAATAGTTTGTAATTTTCTCTGGTAAAAAATCCAATTGGGGATGTCAGTGCAAGATGGCTAAAGTCACTGCTTAGCTAGATAGTGCTCAGCTGAACTATCTTGATGTGTTCTTCTGCCCATTTCTTTTGCTAAAGCATCTGTCCTAAAAGCAAGAAATAATCACTTCAATTTCCTTTCCTGCATCTCCATCTAATTCTATATTTGCAAATCAGACTCAGGAAGCATAATATGATTTGGGAGAACAGTTCCATCTTTAAATGTTATTCCCTATTGACAGCTGATGTGAAGACAGAATCATGAGATTAGGAGCTCAATAAGTTTATCCAGCAGGATTCTGTGTTCTGTCTTGAAAAAATGAAGTCATATTCTAAACCACCAAGGTAAAAAAATAAAACAAAAGCATGAACATTCTTCTGTTATGAAAAGAATTCTCTCAGAAAATTTCACCTGGGGAATAAGAAGCTACGACAAAGCTTTCCTTTAAAAGTTTTAGCTTAAGGAGAGGAGGATGTCAATATCCATTCGGCAAAATGTAGGATAATGTAATAAGAAGATAACTATAATTAGTTCCCTGCTTCTGTAGGATCACATATAACAATGAAGTTATCGATGCATCATCAGTGCCTTGGAGACCTCACTCTACAGTAATTTGGTATATTAGACTGTGTGCAAGGGAAAAGAAGTAAGAGTAGGAAGGGAGGCAAGGTTCTGTGTAAACACTAAACCTTATTTCAGACACTCAGGATAGGTCCTAGGTCCCACTTTTCATAGATTTGCAAAGTTCAACCTTTTCTTTCCTGGCCAAAAGAAAAGACATAAAAATTGTGTAAGATAATCCCTCTTCCTTGGAAAGATCTCACATGACTTTTTGCATAGGCACTTAACATGCTAGAATACAGTACATTTTCTTCTTTCTCCTTTACAAGGGAATCTAAGTATAAAAAAATATCAAAATTTGGGAATTTGTGAAAGATAAAATACATTAATCATGCTTTTTTCATTTACTCTGTGATTTGCCGTGTAATGTTTTTAAACTCCTAAGTTTTGCAAGCAAAATTCCCAGTAAAATAAAAGTACCCATTTACATATACTAGTCTGTAGATTCACAGTAGTAATGAAGAGCAATATTGCATTGATTTGAAATACAGATCAGCCAAAGATTTTTCTGAGTCTTCCATGAATCAGTAGAGAACTTTGCTCACACACTCTTTTTAGACCCAGTTCTGAGGCATGTGGCAGCATTCACTGAACTCACACATTGACTTCGGAACTACAGCAGGAAGAGTAAGTACAGTGAAATACTTCACATAATTATGTTCACTAAAGTAATTATAATTAAAAAAAAAAGAATTTGGAATAGCACTCAAAATGGGACACATACTAGGGATCTACAATGGTGTTACAGAGAAACTTAGTTTGACAAATACAAGATAACTCTCTCTTGTTAAAGGTAAAAGTGAACCAGAAGAGCATTTACTTCCCTGTCACTGACTTTCCCCTCTTACTTTTCCTTGTCTTCTGGCATGAAACACTTTCTTTTTGCAAATGTTACCTCAGTGAAACTCTAAATTTCTCCTTATTTGAGGATCTGTCACTTCTTATTTGTATTATAGAGTCTTACTGTGTGAAAATAATAATAGAATCATAGAATATGCTGAGTTGGAAGGGACCCACAAAGTTTATCGAGTCCAACTCCTGTTCCTGCACAGGATCATCACAAAGAGCAACACCATGTGCCAAATGCTTCTTGAACTCTGTCAGGCTTGGTGCTGTGGCTACTTCCCTGGGGAGACTGTTGCATTGCCCAACTGCCTTGTGGGTGAAGAACCTTTTTCTAATATCTAACCTAAACCTCATTCACCAGTAGCCTCACATGCAGAATTATTACCACTATAAATGTATATTATTTTTCTGTCTTAAGAAATATCTTTTATATATATATATATATATAACAGTGGTAAAAGATTATGTACAAGTTTTAAAATTAGAGCTTACTGTGAATTAAAAAAATTAGAGTTACTGTGAAAGATCTTCATACTGTTTAAATACTAGGTAGTACTTGGAAAAGCTCACTACAGTACTCTGAATGTACTATGATAAACCTCCATCCTTTTGTTCAGATGGTAGTATTTAAAGACTTTCAATTTTGAGAGGGAGTACTTCAGCATTCAGTTTCAGGGGTTAGAGATCTTTAATATTGACCAAACTTTTTGAATTAAGCAAAAGTAAGTGTGCTATCACACATGAAAATATAGGCAGCTTATTTCAGACCAGCTTAAAAAAAATAATTCTAATCATGAAATGTAAGTGAATTCTTTACCAAGAAGTAAGAAATAAAAAGTTTCAATTTTTATCTCTGTGTGAAAAGGGAATCCAAAGCTCTCTTCCGTGTGTGGAGTTAGAACTGTGATTTTTTGTTGTTGTTGTTGTTTAGAATTTCTGTGCATTTGACTGCTGCACATAGCTGTGATCTTTGTCCCAAACAAGTAAATATTGAAATACTTCAGCAGATACTTTCCAAAGAAACATGCAATCGGATGCATACATATCTTCCAGTAGTGTTGTGTAGTGAAAATGATGTAGCGGAATATGATTGATCTTGGGTGGACAGCAGGTAACCACCAAGCCACTCTATCACTCTGCCTCCTCAGCTGGACATGGCAGAAAAGTATGAAGAAAGTCTCAAGGGTCAAGGCAAGGACAGGTAGATCACACACCAATCATCATAATAGGCAAAGCTGATTTAGCTTAGGGAAATTAATTTAATTATTGTCGGTCAGAATCAGAGTAGGATAATGAGAAACAAATACAAATCTTAAAAACATTTTCTCCCACCTCTCCCTTCTTCTCTCACTCATTTTCATTTCTTATTTTGTCTACATGCTCCCTCTCCTTGGTACAGGAATATAGGGAATGGAGGTTGTGGTCAATTCATCATTCAGTCTCTGCCCCTCATTCCTCCCCACACTCTTCCTCTGCTTGAGTGTGGGGTCCCTCCCACAGGAGATAGTCCTCCTTCAGTATGGGTTCTACTTACAGGCTGCAGTTCTCCTCTAACTGCTCCAATGTGGGTCTCTTCAGGAACAGACTGCTCCAACATAGACCCCATGGATCACAAGTCCTGCCAGCAAAACTGCTCCAGCGTGGGCTCCCCTCTCTTCAGGGCCTGTCTGGAGCCTACTCCAGCACAGGTTTCCCATGGGGCCACAGTCTCTTTTGGACATCCATCTGCTCTGGTATGGGAAACTGCATGGGCTTCAGTGGATCTCTGCATTCCCGTGGTCCTCTATGCACTGCAGTGGGACAGTCTGCCTCACCATGGCCTTCCTCACAGGCTTCAGGGATATCTCAGCTCCAAAGCCTGGTGCACCTCTCTCACATCCTTCTCTGGCTCTGGTGTCTGCAGAGCTGTTTCTGTCACAAATACTCACTCCTCTCTTCTCTGGTGCCAATTTCACAGATTTTTCCCCCTTATATGATTTTCAATTGACATGACTGATCACATGAAGATTTAATAGCAGTTATATTGACAGTGCTCTTTTCTCCTCTTTATTTTTTTTTCCCCTAGGCAATAAGATTAGTAGCCTTAAAATTTACAAGGCCGAATTACAAAATAGAAAATATGTCTGAAATATATAGTGACCTTGAAAAGTTGTTGCAGTTGTCACTTCTCAGTTTGCAGAAGAACACTGAAAAACAATTGCTCATCCACAGAAAGTAAATTACATTTTTGTTCTTGAGAAAAGTCACCACTCCCTCTGTGATACTGTATCTTAGAAATACTGGCCCACATCTGCAGAACTGCATCCAGCTCTGTAGTCCTCATGACAGGAAGGACATGGACCTGTTGGAATGAGTCCAAAGAAGAGCCATGAAAACAGTCAAAATACTAGAACATCTCTCCTGTGAAGAAAGGCTGAGATAGCTGAAAAGAAGTCTCCAGGGACACAATATTGCAGCCTTACAATACTTTAAGCGGGCTTATAAAAAAGACAGAGGCACTTTTTACTATGACCTGTGACAGGACAAGAAGCAACTGCTTTAAATTTGAAAGAAAGAAGACTAGATTGGACCTAAGGAAGAAATATTCTGTGATTATGGTGGTGAAACACTGAAACAGATTGCCCAGAGAAGCTGTAGACACCCCACAATTGGAAGTGTTCAAGACCAGGTTGGATGGGTCTTTGAGCAACCTGCTCTCGTGGAAGGTGTTCCTACAGGGTGTTGGATTAAACAATTTTTGATGATCCTTTTCAACTCAAGCCATTCTATGATTTTGTGACTTTCTGCTTTGATGTGCATCTTTCCCTGCTGCTGAAGATCTTCAGTTGATTTTAATTTTTTTCAATAAGCCTACATTTCACATTCTGCTTTGAACTCTACAGTCACTTCTGTGACTCTTTTTCACTGGAACTAGATTTAGTCTTTCTGTACCCTCATAATACTAGGAATTATGAAGAAAAATAATCCAAAAAGCTGTTCTTTTTCCTTCAAGAAGTAGATTACCCATATTCATACACTAAATCCAGGAACTTAATTGAGTGCTAAAAACTTCTGTCAAGGAGTCTACGGCAAAAAGAAATTAACTTGGTAGCTTCATGTTCTCAGTTTGGAGATGTGACCAGAAACGTTTCAGCTTTTGAATGTTTCTTTCATTTACAATAAGACACTTCTGTCTTGGGAATATAATTCTCCCCGCCCCCCCCCAAAAAAAAAGTGTTTTCTGTAAGGAAAATTATTGTCATCCACAAACTTGTGGTAGTGACTCCAGATGCCAGAAATTTCTTTCATGAATAAAAGCTTTCTTGACTGAATGCCATTAACCTCCATGAGACAAGAATCCAGCTTTATCATTTGAAGAATAGAATACAACCAGAAACTGTATGATATTTTAAATTATGTGAAACTGGTGTATAAGTGTCACTACATATTGTTTTGAACACTTCATTAAATGCTATCCATTAAAAAACAGAACACCAAAACCCAAAAAGGGACTGAATGGAAAATCTAACATTCTGCAGTCCACAAATTGTTCTTAGAAAAATGAGGTCTCTCTAAAACTATTTCATAGTCAGGCATTTCCACATAATTTTTTCACAGTCCAGAAGCTTCAGATTTCAACTACACTGTGGAGTGCAAACCTGCTGTTGCTACTGCAGAATAGTAGATATCTGATAATAACAGGGGACTGAAAGATTCCAGGTACTCATGAAGCAATCCTTTTTATTTTTCTTGTGCAAGAAAATTGGAAGAATCTTTTCATTCTTTTGTAAAGACAGAAAGTTTGTAGTTGATTATTATAATCTTTACAATGAGCATTACTCCATGAGTAAAATTAGTAGGGGTAATATAATGAAAACAAATATTTTTTCTACAGGTAGCACTAGAATGTTAGTTTTTCTCATCCTGTGAAACAATGGATTTATATCAAAGGTGTTAGGTAGGAGAATTTTTTCTACCATCAGATTTGAAAACTTCTGTCTGTGAATAGAACAACAGTATCTAAAATTTCATTCTTAATTATAATCAATTATAGTTGTCTGTTTTGTGGTTTCCCACACTGCAGTGTCAAAATACAGACCTTGGAAGGAGAGTCTTAGGAACAGAGAAATGGGAGCTTCATGTAGAAGACAAGGACCTTATCACTTCCTATAGGCTAGATCCTGAGCAAAGATTCTTTATCTGTTACAGTGAAGTGTTTGTACTAAGGAGAATCTTGAAGCCAAGAACAGCAGAAAAGTACTTGATTTTCAGTAAGGTGTGTCAGGGCATTTTTTAATTTACTTTTCTACCTGTGTAACTGGATTGCCATTGATACCTTTAACACTTTATTTAGATGAATATTTGCACTTTACAGTAATGTACTCCTTATATCGCCAGTCCATGACCTGGGTTGCAGTAGTTTGTATTTGTATTCATACAAGTTCATTTGGTATGAATCAGAAAAGCCCACTTTACCATATTACAGTTGTAAGACTGTAGATTTGGAAAAGCAGCACCAAGATGTAGCAGCACCACCAGTGGACTATATCGTCCATTATTCATTACCAATTTTATAGAAAGGATGCTTCTATAGACACTGTGTTCCATCATTGTATAATTATTATAAAAATGTGTTCTTGGGGGGGTTTTGAATTTCTTTTAATCAAAGGCGCATAGGAAAATATAGAAGACAAATACCCTCAAAATCTCTATATTTCAGTTTAAATTGGTGCATATAGTCACACTATCCAGTGGTTCTGAGCTAAGGCAATGTATTTTTTCTAAGGAACAGAAGTTTATCCTGTACTTAATATTTTTTTTCTGTATATGAGACTATCTTTAAACACAACAACAAATAGACAAGTAGCCCACTATGCAGTATCTTTCCAAATATAGTCCAGCTGAAATCACAAAAATCTATTATAGTATGAAACACTGGTTAATATGGAAAAGCAGAATCTCTCTCCTTTGAATATAGATTGGAATTCTATGGTTGTCTTTTTTTTTTTCTTTTTCTTTCATTTATTTTCTTTCCTTTCACAGCTTTCTCTTAACAACTGCTTTTATAGAAAAACAAGCTCATTTGTAGATCTCAGACTTCAGTAGAACTTTGTTCTGTATTATTTTCACATTTTTTAAGTTTAAAAGGTGAAATTTAAAGTGTGGAACATCAGGCCATACAATTCAAAAAAAAAGAAGGATCTTTAGAACAAGAGAGGATCTTTTAATAACTGTCACACAATGGCAATTCAGAAGTGTGACTCTTGCTTCCCAGCCACATGGTGCTTTCTCTCCATGCTTTATGTGATATCTCCATTGAAGGAAGATAATGACTTTGTAAGCTGATTCTCTTTGCAAGGAAGAAGGATAAGTCAGTCCCTTCCAATGACAGTAAATAGCTCTGATCCACTTCGTAGAATTCTTCATTTTTGAAATGGCTTAGCAAAAAAACTAGATTACGAAACAGCTGCACAAACTTTCTCACGTTGGGTTCTTGAGAATATACATGTGTTATAAGAACAGTTTTTCTGAGGTGATGATCATGCCCCTTTCTATTTTTCATTATTGTGCAAGGGAAAAAGTGTTCTGGTTTATTGGCTCTGACTTTTGCCCACATGGTTTAAGTGTTTGAAGGTCACTTGAAACTGAGGAATCCTATATACCTCACTGTTACCTAGGACTGTAAAGTAAAATATCAAGTAGGCAGTTATATGTACTTTTGAGAAGAATGAGTATGAAAATATAGGAGAAAAATAGGCACAAAATGCATGATAAGAACTGTGCAGATCCCTGTAGCAGAAATAAATACCTTTTTACATCCAAGGATATATAATTCTCTTAGACATTCAGGTTCTCATGCTTGAAAGATATTCAAGGTGATTTACAGTTTTTCTTAACTAGCCAGAAATTTTTCCGCAGTAAATTATCATTTGGAAAGGTAAATATATTTGCTCAAGTTGATTTTATCCACATAAAATTAAAATACTACCATTAAATATGTAGAAAAAAAAGATTATGCATTTTGAAAACATCTCTTGCTTCCAAGATTTTTAAAAATATTTATAGTTTAGATCTAGTAGTACTTCTTTAAATAATGAAATAAAGAACTTTGTTATAAATGGGATTGTTAAAAAGGACAGAAGAAAACCCCGGTCTGTTATAGTATGGAGTAATAATATGGGAAACACTGCCCATCTGTGTGGGTTTTTTTCTGGTTATTTCCTGTTCATGCTCCCATAGGACTCATTTTGAAAAGTCACAGTAACAGAAAAAACCATGGCAGTAGGAACTTTGTCTGATTCCTCTGTCCCACTTCTACCTGAATATCCTCTCTGCTCTTATTTTCAAGAGTACTGAGTACCCCCTATTCATTCTTTCTTTTACAGACTACTTAAACTCCTCCTCTTATCAGCATTTTACATGTAATATGATAACATTTTGTTACTTTTCAATTTCATGTGATATAGTCCCTTCAGACATTGAATGATTTCTCAGATGGAGCTCTCAGTGAACAACTTGAGGGTGGTAGAGTTTTCATATTGTTTTGAAGTTATGCATAACTGTAATAAAACTAAAAGCAAGAGAGTAAATTAAAACAAAAATCTAAACAAATAAAAATGTAAATATAACAACAGACCAGATTCTTAGCCATTATAGAGCAACACAACTTCCTTACCAAAAGGCTGAAATATTTTCATGAGTTGCAAATCCTGTTCCTCATACCAAACATTTTCAGAAGTAAATGAACAGGTATAGTCTTTTAGAAGCTTTTTTGTTTGAAATGGTTTAACTAACAGCAATTGTACAATTAATCAATTGATTCTTGTTAAGTTCTTCATACTTGCCACCAGGGTGCTTTCATCATCTGTAAAACTGTGACATCATTCTGTTTTCATATATCAGTCTGCCTAATTATGAGAATATGTTTCACCACAGAAACAGTCCTGAACACTAACAAATGCACTGTACTGGGGCACTTGAGGCTTTCCAGTCAGCCTTATTGACACATAACTCCACAACATGTCAGTATCACATAACTAGAGAGGGGCTGATCATCTAGTACCACACCTGTTTGTTCAGGCAAGTTTAAATATATCTAAAGCACGGAAACTCTAAAAAAAAAAAAAAGTTTTATTTAAACAGAATTTTCCACATCTGTTTGCACCCATTGGCTTTTGTCCTGTCACTTCACATAAATGAGCGTCAGGTTTTGTCACCTTTACTTCCTCCCCATCAGGTATTAAAACACATGGAAAAGAAATATCTCAGCCTTCCTTTCTCCTGGCTGAACAGTCCCAGCGCTCTGACTCTCTTCATATAAGTGATGCTCCAGTCCACAAATTATCTTGGCCCTTCACTAGGCTCTTTCCAGTACGTCCATGTCCTTCCTTGTACTGAAGAGCCCAGAACTGGACACAGTACTCCGCTTGTGGCTTCACTGGTATTGAGTAGAGGGTATGCATGGATCACCTCCTTCTATCTGCTGGCTTCTAATGCATCTCAGACCTCTTTACAACAAGAACAGTTGTTGGCTCATGATCAACTTGGTCTTGATGAAGACCCAGAGGTCCTTTTCTGTAAAGCTGCTTTCCAGAAGGTTGGCCTAGAGCCTGTACTGGTGTGTATAATTTGAAAATTTGTTGAAACTACACTCTGCCCTATGATCCAAATCAGTAATGAAGACGTAAAATATCATTAGATCCAGTATTAACCCCTGAGATATACAAGTAGTGACTAGCCATCAACTAGAATGATGACAAATGCCATTGGTCACATTAGTTTGAACCTGTTTGTTCAGAAACTTTTTTGTCCAAATGACTGTCCAATTAGCTAGCCTACATTTCATTACTTTGTATATGGAGATATAGACAGTGTTGAAATTCTTAAGATAAACAACATCAACTGCTCTCGCTTATGCATCATGTGAATCACCCCATCATGGAAGTCTGTCAGGTAAATCAGCAATTACTATTCAGTAATTATTTTGCCTTAATGAATCTATTCTGACCACACCCTGACACACCTCTCTTCTCATTACAGATTATTTCCAGCAGTATTTCCTCCATGACCTTCCTAGGCATCAAGGGGAGTCTGACTGGCTTCTAGTTTCCCAGAGTCCTCTTTCTGGCCTTCTTGAAGTCAGCTTTGAGATTTACTTTCTTCCAGTCCTCAGGAATACTGCCCCATCAAGATGACCTTTCAGAGCTAACCTAGTGGCTTTTCAGTGACTTCACCCAGCTACCTTAGCACTCGTGGACTCTCTTACAACTCCCCGTGGTGCATGGGGTGTACATGGGGTGTACATGTGAGGTACATGTGAGGTACACTTCGATACCTAGTTTTCCTGATTTTCCAGAATATGTGTGAGATTAACTGATTCTTCTATCTTTTTATATTTCCTTTTTTGTGTGCATTCATTGAGGAGATCAAACTTCAGCCTTGTTTCATTGACTATAAGGCTTCTTTGCCACATCAGCCTGCATCCTTTGTTTGCAAACCGTGACCCTCATCTCCTCACTTGATCATTGGTCATCAGCTCCCCCCTGCCTCTTAGTTTAAAACTCCCCTTAGCAGGCTTGCCAGCCTGTTGCCAAAGATGATTTTGTCTCATGTTGTCAGGTGAATTATGTTTATTATCACATATTTCTTAGGTATTCAGATTACTTACAGTTGACTTGTCCTTCAACAAGATTGACAGCTAAATACAAAAAATAACTTACCTAGAAACAGGAAGAAAAATCAAATTTTACTTTTTCTATTTTGGTCTAGCATACCTGGAAGTGTTCAAAGTCAGATTTGAGCGATCTGGTGTTGCAGGAGGGCCTACCCCAATAAGGTCTCAAATCTGGTCAGAGAATGCAAACAATGCAAGCTATGAGGCAAACTATCCGTCGTGAGTTACCAGTGGGACCAGGGTAATGTTTTTGATGTTCAGTTATGCTATAACCAGCCTGATCCACCAAATTTCATATGTGTCCTGCTTTTGAATTTGGATGTGACCGATAAGCTGGTAGCTGGCCTGTAAATTTGTGAATAGCAGTCAATCACTTTATATTATAAAAGTCCAATCCCCTTTCATGCGGTCAGTTCTTCTGACATAACCCTTCTTGGACTGTATGCAAGGAGATTCCTCCCTCAGTCTGGGTGTGTCTCCCAAGGATACTCCTTGAGGCTGAGTGAAAGAGATCTCACAAGCGTTGGTATGGGTGAGTTAATACTTAATAATTATTTCTCCATAACCCTTCTTGGACTGTATGCAAGGAGATTCCTCCCTCAGTCTGGGTGTGTCTCCCAAGGATACTCCTTGAGGCTGAGTGAAAGAGATCTCACAAGCGTTGGTATGGGTGAGTTAATACTTAATAATTATTTCTCTTTGCTAGCTTTAATATAATTGCTTCAATGATTGTTTTGATATGCTTTGGAACGATCTTATTTTATACTACTAGTAGTTTTAGCTTTTATATTGTGTAGTAAACAATTCTCATTAAGATCTTTTGTCTGGTCATTTGTAATAATAAATTATTTTAAATAAATAATCTCTGTTTGCCATGATTAAAAACTGAAGGACAAAAGTTCTTCTGTCACACCTTTATAATTCCTTAAATTTAAACCATTGACAGAATCCAAAGCTAAGATAGGATTCAGCCACACCTAGACTCCTCTCTGAGAAGGAGTTTAGAAAGCAAGAGAGTCCTTTCTACACCTAGTTACTCGATGGCAGGGCTTCTTTAGTTTCTTTAACTCAGATTTTTTTCTAAGACTTCCACTCTCAGACACGTCACCTGATCTAGTGAAAGGTGTCCCTACCCATGACAGGGGGGTTGGGGCTAGATGATTTCTAAGGTCCCTTCCAACCCAAACCATTCTATGATTCTATATTCAAGATGCAGTTAGACTAAAAGAACAATGTATAGAGAAATAATGATGTCTGGCTTTTTTTTTTTCCTTTTGATTAGAACTTTATATAGATCAGTTAAAAGGGATAGTGCTTTCCAACCTTTAGCAAAAAGTTGGTAAATAGAATCACACCGAATTATTTTGGTTTCATATATTACTGAAACTAAAAGTTGTATGGGTGGTTAAACAAGGAAAGAGGAAAACCCTAGATGATAATAAAACTAACACAACCATAGAAACTCTTATCTTTCCATACTGCCTGAGCAGGGCATGATGCTTCATTGTTCATCACACTGTACAAGCATTTAGAAAAGTACAATTTTTCTTGATTTATATACATATTTCAATTGTAGTGAGATTCACAAACTGTTTTGGAAATTGAGGTTCACAAACTGTTTTGGAAATCAATTGCTTCTAATGCTGTGATACTTCCTCCTAATGCTGAGAAGGGGAGTGACAGAGCAGCTTTGGTGGGTACCTGGCATCCAACCAGTGTCAACCCACAACACTGCCTATTGAACTGGTAAATGACGCAGATGCCTAGAGAACAGAAACAGTGATTATGATCCCCTTCACAGCTGGACAGAGGAGAGAAGATATAATGAAAGGCTCATGAGTTGAAATGACAAGGAGACATCACTCACTGACTACTGTCGTGAGCAAAACATACCTGATTTGGGCAAATTAATTCAATTTGTTACCAGTCATAATCAGCCTAAAAAGCACCTTCCCCCCACTCCTCCCTCCTTCCCAGGCCTAATTTTGTTCCTGATCCTCTGCCTCCTCCCCGTTAGTGTCTCAGGGAGAAGGGTGATGGGGGTTACATTCTGCTGCTGCTTCCTCCTCAGGGAGAGGAGTCCTTCCCCTGCTCCAGCATGGTGTCCCTCCCACAGGAGACAGTCCTCCATAGACTTCTCCACCGTGAGTCCTTCGCACGGGCTGCAGTTCTTCATGAACTGCCGCAGGGTGGATCCCTTTCACAGGGTGCAATCCTTCAGGAACAGACTGCTCCAGCATGGGTCTCCCACGGAGTCACAAATCCTGTCAACAATCCTACTCTAGCATGGTCTCCTCCCTCTATGGGGCCACAGGCCCTCCTAGGAGCATACTGCAGTATACACTTCTCATGGTGTCACAGCCTTCTTTCAGGCATTCACCTACTCCAGTGTGGGACTTCTCTATGGTCTTCACCAGTGGCTACAAAGGAATCTCTGCTCCAGCACCTGGAGCACTTCCTCCCCATCCTTCTTCAATGACTTTAATGTCTTCATAGTTGTTTCTCCTCTATTCTCCAGACACATTTTCTAATGTGCAATAATTTCTTTGTTTTCCTTCTTAAATATATCATCACAGAGGTGTTACTACTGTTAGTGATTGGCCTGGTCTTGGCCACTGGTGGGTCTGTCATGAAACTGGCTGGCATTGGCTCTTTTGGACATGTGGGAGGTGTCTAGAAGCTTCTCAGAGAAGCCACCCCAGCAGCCCCTGCCACTACCAAAACCTTGCCATGCCAACTCAATACAGCCAACAACAATACTGACTGTTCTAGTCTTGCTGTGGGTCCTACAAATGAGTTGCATTTTGCTAAATATGAATCCACACAATTTTTAGAGTTTTGATAATTTGGGAGCATTATAATATTCAAACCATTGAGGTTTGGTTGTTGTTTTTTTGTTTTTAAACTTTGTTTTTCTCTGAGGTTTGGGGTCGATCATACACTGAAAAAGCAAAAGTCTCAGAGTCCACATTGCCACTAGAAGCAAAACTAGCATGAGAAGCTGAGACGGAATCAGCAGAGGGGTAGGCCTGTGACAGAAGTCACAAGAAAAACAGTTCAAGAAAAAAAACAAAAACAAAAACAAAAACAAAACCAAGCAAAAAACCATGATAGTGTGTCTCAGAGTAGAAAGACCATTACTGTGGAAATATGGCTGGGAATCCCATGTCAGGGGATAAAGTTAGAAGAAAATAAGAAGTTATATTTACATCCTAGTGGACATTATGACAGTACAGAAATTATAAGTTAAAATGCAGCTGCTACTCCCTGGATGGAATGCAGTTGGCAGCTTCACAGTGACTCCCCATAGAGTAGTGAACACCTGCTAAGGGGGATGGAATGGAGGGTGGAGCACCATGGAGACACCGTGTCCAGGCTCTAGAAATCCTTGCAGGGCAGAGGGTCGACGGTGCTTTGCAGATGATAAACTGCACAGCCCCTGTCACCCAAGGGAGATGGGAGAAGATGCTGAGTTGCTACTGAGCCAGCAACTGTGGTGAAATCTGTCTCCTCGGATCAACTTCATTAAAGCTTAATTATAATACTAACGCACACCTCCATCCCAAAGTTACCCACCTCCCAGGTATGACCACCCCACACCAGGCACGTGCCCTGTATTTTTTTTTAAATTTATCTTTAAAAATTAACTGAGAAAATTTTACACCAATCAGTAACAAAGGTATTTATGACTCAAGTCACTCAAGCTCCACCTAAATATAAAGAAATAGCATAAAAGTAAGTTGAGAATGGGGGAAAAGTTAGGGAAGACGCCAGTGTAACTGCTGGGATCAGTCGATGGGCTGAACCTGTCTTCTCCCCCATAGGGACACCTGTTGGCTAAGAACCATACTCTGTGCACAATGAATACCTTTACTAGGGATTAAAGCTTCTCTGTGTATCGCTTTGAATATGTTTTTGCAGCCAGGAATATCACTGGCAACCCTTGAACCTTAACCTGTGACAATTTTATATTAATAAAGAGTGTTATTCTGTAAACTGTTATGTGAGTCCTTCATGGGTTCTGGCAGTCACTGGCAATGGGTAACATACTCTAACAAAGTGGGAAGACCCTCTGAGGGATGTTCCTAATGCTGTTCGTGTATTTCCCTAAGTCAGTCAAATCATCCTCCAATCAGGCAGGACTGTTCAGTGAAGGGTCCCCATAACAGGATTCTGACAGACTGGTCAGGCACAAGGGTCTTGGCTTTCCTGGGATGCTGACAGACAAATCAAACACTAAGAGTCAAGAAAAACTCTCCAAAATAAAGATTGAAGAAATCTCCCCTTTTCACATGACAATTACCACTGACTCTTTTCCCTCTATGTGAGCAAAAGCCCTTGAAATAAAGCTGAAGTCAGTGGGACTTTCATTAAGATTACATGAAAAGTGATTACATATACCATTGGGAACTCTCCAAGTTTACTAGCTTCCTTTGTAAATTACTGTATCAGATCGGTTTGGTGGGCATGGAACATTTGGGAATGGCATGAATTACTGAAGTCTCTCATTAGGGTATACAGCTATTCTGTAGTTATTCACATCTTTAGGTAACAACTAATTATTCAGAAATTATTAGATTGGCTAAGCAGTAACTTGTCCAAATGTTTACTCAGTAAACAGATGATGAGTATGCTGATCCTAGATAGCAAAACTAACAAACCAAATGTAATAAGTCTTAATATTGTTGTCATAATGTTATTTCATTCCTTTTACACTTCATAGTTTGAACATTTCTGAACAAAGATGTAGTCTCCTGCAGACTGAAACAAACAATTTTTTGTTCTTAAACCTTACTGTTACTTTCTAAGCTCTTTTTAATTATGTGTTATTTGTCAGGGAGGATAGATAAGGCATAACTACAGATTTTCAATCAAACTTACAGAAAGCAAGCCTGTGAAACTCACAAGGTAAAATAGTTCAGGCATTAGTGAGTTATACTGCTGCTTTATAAATGGGATTTTTTAAAAAAAGAAATTATAAATTAGGAATTAGATATCAGTTACTCCTACTGGAAATCATGAAATAACATTTAATATACATATTGCGTTTTAATTAAGCTATAAGCCACGGATATTTTGTTACTGAATTGAAAATTGCATTTTAGAATGGAATACATCATCTTACAGGAATTTAATGGGTGGATAAAAGTTTTTTGTTAGCATTAATCCTGATTTACATCTGTATTAATTTAAAAATTATTAGATGTTTTGTCTGATCTGAATTAAAGTTTCTTTCAGCCTTCTCTTGTTCAAAACTTCTCACTTATAATTTATAAACTTTCAACTTTTTAACCTAACGTAAAATAGAGAAAAGATTTTAATCTAAAAATTATCCTTGAGAAATACACAAATATGTATGCTAGTATATATATATTAATACTTATATATATGCTTGTATTTATGTAAGCATAGAATGTAGTATGCATGTATTTTACATGGTAAACATTGTATATTTACTAGATACATTTCTTTGACTGAGCTTTGGCAATTTTTCTGTACTAAATGAATATTAATAATTCTGAGTACCATAATAGTAAAATATAATATACCATGCTAGCTAGAGTACCTTCCATACAAATTAGTGCTTTCTACACTTTGTTTTGCTTACTGAAATTTTTTTTGAGCAGGAAGCACAAGTATAGGGAAAAGGCTTAAATAAATATCAATGCAAATGGATGCATTTTTTTTCTAGTCCAGGATAACTGAAGAGGTCATTTAAAAAGGTGTAAACTGTTCTTTTCTTTTCTATCCAGGTGCTAAGTCATATCACAGCTGGATTGGCAGTAGTGTAAAACCATCAATTTCTTTGAATGAGTGGGAGAGGAGATGGGAGAAATCTCCAGTTGTCAGTTGCTTCCTACAGACTACAAACCACGATGCTAAACTGCCAGAATATTCAGTCACTTGCTGGGCAATCTCTGAATCTGTTTGTAACTCCTTTAGTTAAAGAAGAATAAATCTCAGAGAGAGGTGACACATAATAGGTGGTGTCTCTGAGAACCAGCTAAGTTAAAGAAAGGTCACGCCAAAGACAGTCAGTGCTGGGGATTTCCATTTTTGTGGGGAGAGGAGGTACTGAGCATCGTGCTGTGGTAGTCCTGAGTAGCAATGAAGCGCTCAGGGCTTTCCCAAGGCAGCTGACGATGCGCAGGCAGGACCCTGAGACCCTCTGTGCTGCAACTGTGCACATAAAACAACCCGGGCTGAAGATCTTTGCAAGAGTTTTTGAAGATCCAGTTACTTTCTTGCTATAATAAATGCATACATTTGAAGCACAGACCGCCCCTTGGGAGTAGACTGTGGACTAAAGTCAGGCTGTCTTAAGTCAGGAGCATGTCTGTGAGTTGTCAGAATTCAAGGTTACCTTGTGCTTATGTTTTGATTGCAAAATATGGCACACCCTTGCTGGGAGAAGGAGCAGTATGCATACATAGCTGACATCATGAATTATCTTCTTGTGTATGTGTTCTGGTCATTGATACAAATCAGTTGAACTATTTAAGATATCATAAGCAAAGACTTCATATGAATGTAGGTCAATATGTTTATATATCAAATGTGTTTACGCGGAAAAATAATTTAATGCCTGTATCCTGACAAGCTACAAATATTTCTTGTAGCTTAAGAATAATATCTAAAATGATACCTGTCTCCAAAGAGAAAGAAAAAATGTAAAGAGGTGATAATATAAACTCATGAGATTGTGCTGTAAAGATAAAAGAAACTAAAAGATAAAACAAAAAAATTAAAATTGAGAAGAGAAATCTCAGTTGAAGTTGGTCAAGACTGTCTGGGAATCTCAATATGAAAGACGAAAAGTCACATAAAAGGCAGCCTTTGTATTTTTATCATAATTAGACACAGGCTAGATAAGCTATGACCTGAAATCAGCATGACTCTAAATAACTGTATTAAAGAATTATTGTTTCAAAGATATAAAGGAATTAATAGGACATTTTACACAATCTTTCAGTTTAGTTATTTATATATTATTGAAGGAGATCTATGACAATCTTTCTCGTTGAAACCTAGGAATGTTTCATTAGTATGGAACTGGAAGAAGAGATGAACTTCCTTGGAAGAAAAAAAAGTCTTAGAGTATATTTCTAAGCAGAGTTTTAGAAATACAGTTTATGTTAATGTCTTCTCTGTAACGATGATGCGAACTAAGATGTAAATTTTCAAGGTAATATCTATAATACAGATTTCTATCCCCTTGAAGACAGACTGAAACCAGTAACTTCCTTTAGCTAAACTAATGATGGAAAATATTTAAGATCTTTATTTGTTTCTGGTCTATACTTGGCTTACACTGGCAATTAAGACTTGAAAAGATACAGATCTTCAAAAACATACCTCTATGGCTCATCCAGTCAACAACAACATATATTTGATAGAACATTTTTCGCTGTTTTGACCTCTGCATTTATAAAAATGTGCAGTCCAAATGTTTTGAAAGAGCCTTCCCACTTGACTGCTGGGAAAAAAGAATAGAGCAATAATGGCATGTTAGCTGGGATATCCAGGCCCTAACCTTGTCATCCTGGAATCTGTTTGCTTTTTTGCTAAGCTTCTGTTTTCTCATGAGAATGTCTCCGTTTAAATTGTTGCATGTTTTTTATCTATCACAGAATCACAGAATGTGCTGAATTGAAAGGGACCCATAAAGATCATAGAGCCCAACCCTTAGCCCTGCACAGGACCATCCCCCAGAGTCACATCATGTCCTTGAGAGTATCATCCAAATGCTTCTTAACTGTCAGGTTTGGTGCTGTGACCTCTTCCCTGAGGAGCCTGTTCCATTGACGAACCACCTTCTGGCAGAAGAACTGTTTGTAATATCTAACCTAAACCTCCCCTGACAAAACTTCAGGCCATTCCCTCGGGTCCTGTCGCTGGTCACCACAGAGAGAAGAGATCAGTGCCTGCCTCCTCTTCCCCTCACAAGGAAGTTGTAACTGCAATGAGGTCTTCCCTCAGTCTCCTCTTCTCCAGACTGAACAGACCAAGTGACCGCAGCTGCTCCTCGAATGGATTAGTCTCTAAATGATACAGTATTGATGAGAGCCTTCAGTGCTTTGTATAAGAGACCGTTTGCCACAGTATTTAAACCCAAGATATCAGGATCCTTAGGGGCATTTCATTTCCCAGTATACTAATTGAAAGGGTTTGAGGTTAGTGAGTCTACATCTTCTACATTAAATTGAACATCCTGTTACATGGCGTAACTGTTTCCTAAAAAGATGTATGCTCTCTTTAATGTATGAAATACAATACTTTCAGAGGGGAAGAAAAAGAAAGTAAAGATTACAGTTTATGATTCACAGATTTTACTAACCCTTCATGTATGTTTCGTATGTTGTTATTGTTTCACATCAAATTTTACAATAATGAGTAGTAAAAGCTTGTGTATCAGCTCTGGTTTTCAGTTAAACACATTGCAAGAGACACTAATCACATCTATAATAATCAGTTGCTAAAATCAATTGTCTCTGCATGAATAAAAAATTCATATTGCTGTGCAGAAGTTGTGGCAGCATACAGTTTTCCGGGTTGAAAGGAATGAAAGCTCACTTTATGTCACACCTTTCAGTGCAAGAAGTTTGGGGAACATGGCCAGTCATCAAGCAAATGTTGTGTCATTTGCGTAACTCCTGAAATAATATATTGAAGTATCTCTGCCCTGTGCTTGTGGCCACTTACAGTAGAAGACACAGAGTTTGCCAAACAAAAGCCAAACTAGAGATGGGGTTTTTTTCCAAGCATTTTATGCATTGTTCTTTTAAAAAAGTAATCAGTGTTCTTCTAGGAAAATGAAGATTGTCTCTAGCTAAAAAGCTGGACATCGTTCCGGATCAGTGCAACCAGCTTTCTGTAGCAGAACTGAAAGCATTACCAGAAATTGGCCTTCACATATGTTGCCCCTCCAGCCACTTGAAAAATGTTACATAATATCTAGGGAAAAAGATAAATAATTTTTTTTTTTCCATGGAAGTCTCAGTTATTTTTAGTTAACTGAAAAAAAAAATCTGAAAATACAAGCATTTATGAATCTAGTTGTTGTCATAATATTTTGAAAGAAATTCTCATAATCAGAATGACAGTGAAACTGTGAGAATCATTACAGTTGGTTTGGGGTCAAAAATATGTCATATCAAACAACAGGGTAATGCATTTAGAAGATAAAATCTTACACTTCTGTGTAACTTTGCAAATTATTGCCTAGTTTCCTCACATTATACCCATTTGTTGCAATTAAATTTTAACAACTAATCCTCAAGAACAGAGACAGCACTTTATTTGTGTATTTTTTTCTGGATTAAGGAAAAAACCTTAAATGATTACACAAAAGTTTACTATGAGTCAAACTATAATCTTAACAGTCTAAAAATTGTTTGTTCAGTAATGATACCAAGACTTATATCTCATGTTTTCCAACTACATCATCTCATTTACACTTTATAGTATTTCCCAGGTTTCTAATGTCAGTGGTATCAGTCTTTTTCAGTAAGAAGATGGGGATACAGTAGGTAATTTTGATGCATTTTAGAAATGCAAGTTTCCTGTTGGAGGAGTGTGATGCTAATAGTGTGTCTTCTTCCCCTTTCTGGAATCTCTTTCACATATTTGCCAACACGATGTGCTTACCAGGTATTTTTCTAGTGGTTCCCAGTTCCACATAATATTCAATTTTGCTGTACATGATTTTACTTGTGAATTAGACTTATTGTTTTCTTTTTATATTTAAAGTTGGTTGCATAGAGATCCAAAGGTTACTTTCCTGTGACAAACCAGTAATCAACCATTTGTGACTTGTGCTTACAAATCTTCTGTATCTGCTTGCATTTCCAAGGCCTTAGCTTTCAATCCTGCGCTTGTATTTTGGGGTCTCTGCTACCACCCCTTTGTCTGCAGCAACCCCGAATATGTGGTTCCTCAGTGAAGAGTTTCCGTGTAAACAAGTTTATGACAATTTTGTTTTAATTTAGTGTAAATTGATAGTTCACATATCTTGGATTTATTTTACTTTTATTCCAGATTAATTCTTTGTTATTACAGATTAATGCTGGAGAACAGATTTTACCTTGAGATAAATTGGCATTATGAAGTTAGCTGAAAACTAGTTCAGGATCTTATTATATATTTTTGGCAGTTACTGTCTGATGAAGTGTCAGTCTCATCAGAGATTTTTTTTGGCCTGCATATCTTAAAAAAAAACCAAAACAAAAAAAAAATCACCAAAGTCAACAAAAAACTGAAGAATATCAAGGTTTCAACATTTCTATCCTTTACCTAAAAGGAATATGGAAATAGATTTCTCAGATCATTGTCAGTTTAAGTATTTAAATAGTTGTTCTTTCTGGATAACTTTTTCATTGCAAATATCTTATGTATAGTTAAGGATTTAGTTTAACTTATTTTATTTACAGTCAGAAGAAAAGCATGAAGAAAATGTCTCAAAGCATGTGTAAAAAACACAAAAAAATAACATAACTTTAAAAAGGAAAGTGTGACCATTTTTTTAAAAAGTGAACTGACTTGGATATCTTTCTACTGATCTATATTAAAATTCTCTTTAATTTAACGGATGATGATCAGATTCTTTAGATATTTCCTTTTTGTTTGTGTATAATTTCTTTCTGTTTGCAATTCCCAGTGTGTTACTTATCTCTTTACATAATCTTATCTATCTAAATTTTCACTAACCTATGTGTAATCTTGCATAGACAATAATTTTACATTAACTCATGCTAATGTATGCATATGCAGAACTTGAATTTAGAGGGATTTGAAGTGTTATACTAATTATATGGGACTTGGATCCTAAATCATGAACTGTTCATATTCTGTACTTAGGTTATTTGCATACCATGTCTATGTAAATGCTGTGGGTTTAGAGCAGCATAGTATAATACAAAAAAGGACTAAGACTTTTTTTAAATAAGATTACTTCTTCCTTCTTTAAATATAAAAAAATGATAATTAATATAATTGTTATTCTGCTTAATCATATGACGGTATTAATGTAATTTAGTGTTAATAATACGGGCTCAGTAGACTCACATAATTGTCTTAATCATAGCTTATTCCCCACAAAGGTAATTAAAATTAGTTTGGTTGTCATTTACTCACAGTGGTGAGATTCAACCTGGGATAGACTAGAAGAGTCCTCTTTTAAATATGGCACAACTGTCAGAGACATGAATGAAGTTTAAATATAGAATTCCACATGGTCTAGGTATTATAAGAGTGTGCAGCCAAGTTACTTTTGATTTGTGCATGGGATGACCGATAATTAAAAGCTTCCGTGAATCTTGGCCATGTGACCATGATTTAAAGTTTATAATATAAGTCAACTTGTAAAGTAGAAGAGGAAAGGATTTTTCAGGCTGCAAAAAAGGTGTCTGTTTTATCTATTCTCTGAAGCTGCAAGCATCAGCTGCCGTCATCAACCCCTCCTTGTCAGAACCTTTGATGTCTAAAGAGGCCCTCTAACTCCTGTATTGGGAACTGAAAATAAACATACATTGACAGCAGTCAAAAAGTATTCTGTAGAAAATGTAATTTACATCAGCAAAACATTTTAAATTAAAATCTCTTCCTGAATTAGAACACTGTTAACTATTTTATTATTTCAATGGAAATATTTTTTAGAAATTCTACCATGGTTAAAAGCTCTGGCACTACTAAAGACCACAGAAAGATGCCTCCTAATTTGCCTGGAATCCTGCTGGTTTTTGGGAAACTTTGATTTTTCACAGGAGAGGGTAAACTGTGGTACGTTTCAGTGGCAAGATTTGTGTAATTTGGTGTGGCACTAATGTAAGGCAGCATCTGAACAGAAGGCAGAATACATATATTTCACATATGTTTGTTACTTAGCTCATACCAAAATCTTGAAGAATAATATGAAATATCTGTAATTTCATGAATAGTTATGACAAGTAACATGCCCAATATTCATATTTAATTTTAGCATTCTTAATAAGTGATTAGAAAATAAGATACCATGCATTCATTAAAATTCTATAAATCCAAACTAATTCACACTTTATCTCTCTTTGATTAATGAGCTAGATAATCACATATTTGAGAAGAAGAATGACTCTAAAGCTGTGAAGAGGGAAATACGTATTGTGGTCATGCTAAAAAATGAAAAGCTGGAAAGACATCTGTAAAAGTAGATCCTTCATTCTTTGAATGATAAAGAAAAAATTTCTTATGATCCTAATCAGGAAAATTACACCAAAAACACTAGGCATAGCTTTGCTATATAATGAGGAAGTGAATGTTTCCATTGTGACTAACCTAAATATAGAAACACCAGGAATTGTGCAAAGCATTTGACACTGTCTCAGACAACATTCTTGTCTCTAAACTGGAGAAACATAAATTTGATGGGTAGACCACTCAGTGGATAAAAAATTGCCTGGATCACCACACTCAAAGAGTTATGGTCAACAGGTCAATATCCAAGTGAAGTGACAAGTGGTGCTTCTCGGGGTTCAGTACTGTGACAGCACTTTTTAACATCTTTGTTGGCAAACATGGGTAGTGGGATTGAGTGCACCCCTAGTGAGTTTGCTGATGACTCCAAGCTGTATAGTGGAGCATGCTGGAGGTCAGAGATGCTGTTCAGAGGGAACTTGACAGGCTTGAGAGGTAGGCCTGTGTGAACCTCATGAAGTTCAACACAACCAGTGCAAGATCCTACACCTGGGTCAGGGTAATGTCAAGCACAGGTACAGGCTGCATGGAGAATGGATCAAGGGTAGCCCTGGGAAGAAGGACAAAAAAGTCTGACCTAGCAATGTGCACTTGCATCCCAGGGAGCCAACCATATCCTGGGCTGTATGGAAAGCAGCATGGCCAGTAGGCTGAGGAAGGTCTTCTGCCCCTCTACTCCACTCTTATGAGAGCCCTACCTGTAGAATTGTCTAGCTTTGGAGCTCCCAGCATAGGAAACATGTGGACTTGTTGGAATGAGTCCAAAGGAGAACCACTAAGATGATCAGAGGGCTGTAGCAGCTCTCCTATGAAGACAGGTTGTGACAGCTGGAGTTGTTCAGTATGGAGAAGGCTTCAGGAGGACCTTATAGCGGCCTTCTAGTACCTAATAGGGGATACAAGAAGGTTGTGGAGAGAGACTTTTCACAAGGGTAGTAGCAATAGGACAAGGCAAAATGGTATTAAACTGAAGGAGGGTATGTTTAGGTTAGATATTAGGAAGAAGTTCTTTACTATGAGTGGTGAGGCTCTGGAACAGGTTGCTCAGAGAGGTTGTGAGCTCCCCGTCCTTGGAGGTGTTCAAGACCAGGCTGCATGAAGCTCTGGGGAACCTGATCTAGTGGAAGTTGGGTTGGAACTTGGTGATTGTTAAGGTTCCTTTCAATCCTTACTATTCTATGATTCTAAAACTCCTAAATATTTTCTCATTAAGGGAAAGAAAAGGGGAAAAGCATTTATACGTATACATATCTACGTTTATATGTACCCACTGGTACTTGGAACCTTACAAACCCCATATTTTATGTATAAAAATATGTTTGGACATATGTAATAAAAATTGCACATTTGCATAGTTATGTACAGTTATACACAGAAGTACATGTATATGCATGTACATATTTACATTGCATATGTGTGTATGTATGGTTTTTGTATACACACATCTTGCCTTAATTCTCTCCTTTTCCAGGCTAAGAAAATTATTATTTTATCATTAATTTCATTGTTTATACACTTAATTATTATATGTTCTTATTTTAAATTCCATTTTGTTTTACAACCATACTGTAACCTCATATTTTGCTTCATAAGCATTTGTGAATTATCTTTAATTTTGGTTAACACGTGGATTACATTTTTTTCTTTGGTATAGGCTGCTTGGAAAGCCCTATCTCTCTTCTAGGATAAGATTGAATACCCAATTAACAAAATATATGCAATATATTCTAGTGCTGCAAAACTTCAAGATCTGATGTCAGGCTTTTAAGCTTTTCCCATTCTCCAATACTTATTTGTTCATTTGTTATTTAATCCATACATTTTACCTCTTTATATATCCACACTGATATGGTGAGCTATCTGTACATCCAGTTCACACACAGGCTTGTTCGTGCTTTCACCCAGTCTATTCTTTGAGAAACCCAGCCTTAACTGATCATTAATATAACCACATTTTTTTCTCTTCAGGTTTTGGATAATAGGTCTAAGGGCAAATAAAATCATTTGCAATAGTCATGAACAAAATATTGCTTGTATATGATTACATATATATGTATGTGTAAGTTATTTTGTTTTTCATATATTGGTGGGGTTTGTTTGCTTCTTTATTTATTTTTTCATAGTAGAGTATATAGATCTTCCTTCACAATAAAGTGTTTAGGGGCTAGATTAATGTCTATTCACAAAATACACCTTGATTCCAGTCCAGATTTATATTACATCCTGACAGTTCTTATATGGTAGGAAATAAGTTATTTCAACCTTTACATACAATTCTACTGACTACATGTCAATTTAATAAGCAGGTAACTGTATTTTTGGACATGGTGGAAATTTTCTTTGCATATACAATTCTAATAATGAAGTTACAAGAGTGGGTTTTTAAAAAGCTATTTTTCCACATCAAATTTTTCAGAAAGTAAACAGACTACACTGCATTTTTCCAAGTATAGGTTGAAGGAACTACTGTTCCTTCTCTGTCAGGAATAGATGAACAAATGTATTTTACCTTTGAGAAACAATGGCTCCTGTGAATATGGACTGGCAGTACTCTGAATGCACTATTCAAAGGTCAGGTATGACTTTTGATGGTTAGCTCTTTTCTCTACAATACTGGGGGAAAAGAAATAAAAAAGTGTCTTCCCAAATATCTGATATCCCTGCAACCTTGCGATCTTCAATCAAAATGCAGATTTTGTGGATTTGGATGTTTTATTGGCTTTGCTTTTGCAGTAATTCAAATTCCCTTTGGTTTATAAAAGCTTTCTTAACTTTCCATAGGCTCTGCCCAACTGAAACTGTAAAAGAAGTTGCATTAGTCACAGACATTAATGTCAATGTATTTCCACAAACCAATTACTGAGACTGTAATACTTACTGCTAGTGCCAGAAGACTTACTGATTTTCTCTGTGAGCTTTAAGATCAATATCACCAAAAAAATTACTGATTAAATGATGCTAAACAAAGCAGCAGGCTGTACATTGTCAGACATCTTGTTAACCTTAGAGGTGTGTTAAGCTTGTGATAAACTCAAAAGAGAAACAGTAGAAAGTCACTCATTAGATCTCCATCAAGAACTCACACTTGAAAGATATGAGATAAATTTTCTCTTGTCTATTAAGCTGCTTGAAGGGGTCATTAAGAAAAGGATTTCTTCTAATGAGCCAGATCAATTAACATTGGTCTGGCATAAGGTTTAAACTCATTAGACCACAAGTACTTTCTTATTTGCAAGAGCTTGCTGAGTGAATTAATATCTGTATACTATGCCATAGTGACACCAGAAAATTAAAAAGATCTAACCAGTGAAAATTACTGGAAGATATATCAGTGTAGTATTTTTTCTATCCTGTCTTCAGTGCTTCATGTGTTATTTTTCTTTTCACAGGTTGCACATTGTATGTAAAAATTATCTTTGTACATTAAATTAAACAATAGACAAAATCAGAAATCTCTCTTTCAAAAGCAGGAATCAGGATAGATCAAATAGGAATTTTCTGTGTAAATAGTTTCTGAACAAAAACTGTTTCACTATCATAATCAAAATTTTATGTATGAAAAATGAGACTTTGTCAAATTTCTGGATGACACAAGTGCTGCCTGTGTACATTTTCAATAGGTCAAGTTTTCAAATCCCTCTTGTATATAACATAGTTTACGTTTCCCCTTCCCCTGCTAGTCCCTCACCCCCCAAATGGTATGAAAAAAAAAAAGTCAGAATATTTTACCTTTGCCTCTAGCTTAGAACTAGAACGAGTTAGCTTTTCTGGTTTATTTTCCCAAATAGCTCAGCCTGACACAGGCAAGAAGCAGAGAAATTTTCACATCAAGTGATTAAAGCGTAGAAAAATTGGAAAGAGTAAGAAACAGGACATATCATGGAACACATTAAGCAATTTTAAGATACATATTGTATCTCAGACAGTTCTCTCATATTAAAGTGTTTATTTTACCTCAGATTATATATTTTAAAATTTCTTCTGAAAAATTCTGTCAGATGACAGCAAACTTTTGTGTCAGAGAACTGTTATTTATTTTCAAAATTTCACAGTCTGTGTATAGCAATCAAGAGCATGATACTTTCCACATTTCAATATTACTTCTAAAGCAAAGATTATGTCAGTGGGCCATATGAACTGAATTTCTTATGGATTTACTGTCAGTGAAACTTCAAAGACTCTGTCTACATGCAGGTCATTCCATGACACTAAGTATGTTTAAAATAATAGCTAAGAAATATTTTCCTCAGAAAGTACTGCTGGTTATTGGACTGCTCTTCCCTACCTACCTACTCATACATCTGCTGCAAAAAGACCACTACTAAATAGACAAATTGGAGGTGCAGAAAATCTTGGGCAGATTCTCAGAGAGAGGTTATCAGATTAAATTTTTTTACAGATATTTGTGGTACACTGGGATTCAAATTTATGTTCATGGGTGCTCTGGCTTAGCATGGTTGTTTTTTGCCAGGTATACTGCACAAGGAAACATGTTTTCTGCTACCGCCCTCTCCTTTGAAAAATGCTCATCACTTTAATTTACAAACAAAATTTTCCTGCATGATGCATAGTGCTCTGGTTTTCTTGACATGATGGTATTTAGTCAAAGGTTGTAACAGAAAATCTGGAAGGTCTTTTCCAACCTTCATGATTCTATGAATAAAATCAGTGAATATTTACTGATTGACCAACATCCTAATTTTGTATTATGCATGTATCATGATGAAAATGCTTTACAGTTTATCTAAAGTTCCCTGTTTAGGCTTTTTTTATGTCAGATTATACCGTGAAACTCTGAATTAATTCATTTCTAGACACACCCAAGGAACATCATCAAAATAAAAGTCTTTTCCTTCTGTTTTTTCAGCAGTGTCATTCCTGATTTATGAAGTCAACACAAGTAAGCATTCACTATTATCAAGTTACTAGATTTCTTTAAATAAAAATAATCTTGATTTTATTTAGTTTTATATTTGTCTAGACTGATTCTCCCTTGTCTTCAGAAAGGCCTTGCAGAGAGACCTCGACAAATGGGTGGACTGAGCAATCACAGGGCAATATGAAGTTCAACAAGGCAAAGTGCCAGATTCTGCACCTGGGAATGGGACAGTCCTGAATGTATGGACAGGCTGGGGAATGAGACACTGGCAAGCAGTGCCACGGAAAAGGACCTGGGTCCTGGTTGATGGCAAGGTGAATATGCATCAGCAGAGCCCTGGCAGCCAGGAGAGCCAACCATGTTCTGGGAGGCATCAGGCAAAGCATCACTAGCTGATCGAGGAAGGGGATTGTGCCACTTTACTCTGTACTTGTGCAGCCTCACCTCAAGTACTGTGTGCAGTTTTGGGCACCAAAATATAAGAAAGATACAAAGATATTACAAAGTGTCCAAAAAAGGGCATTGAAGATGATGAAAGGTCTAGAGGGGAAGCCATAAAGGGAGTAGATGAAATAATTTGATTTGTTTAGCCTAAAGAGGAGACTAAAGGGAGACTTGATCATGGTCCATGGCAAAGCAGAGGGGCAGGCACCCATCTCTTCTGTCTGGTCACCAGTGACAGGCCCCAAGGCCTGAAGCTGTGTCAGGGGAAGTTTAGATAGGATATTAGGAAGAGTTTCTTCAGAGGAAGAATCACCGGGCATGGGAACAGGCTCCCCAGAAAAGTGGTCATGGCACAAAGCAATCCGGAGTTCAAGTGTTTGGACAATGCTCTCAGGCACATGGTGTGATTGTTGGGGCTGTCCTGTGTTGGGGCAGGAGCTGGGCTTTGATGATCCTTGTGGGTCCCTTCCAACTTAGAATATTCTATGACTTTATGATTTTAAAATCTGTCTTCTACACAAGTGAAAGCAATGCAAAATAGAAACAAATAGGTAAGAATTGACTGTACAGAGGGAAGTGAGTACTCATCTCTTAGAGAGAGAGATAAAAGTTTAAAGGAATGAAACAATCTGTAGACAGATTATTTTAGATATTGCTTTAAAATGTAATGTTTGCCATTATCTTTATGCGTCTGTATTGTTTTTACTGAGAAGAAATGAACTGTGATCAACAAAGATTCTCCAGTAAATCACACAATCTTAAAATACCATTTTATTTAATGATATATAACCCTTTTCGTTAACTTGTTCATATTTTTCTATTCCATAACAGTTATCTTTCAACCAGAATTGAGCATTTTACTATTTTTAAAACAAGTTATAAACCCTCCACAAGATATGTAGATTGAGTATACAGTGTCATATGCATTTTTTTACTTGTGACAATATGATAGGCGGTCATCAACATCCTCACAAGGGGAAGCAGAGGGGTAAATATTGATCTCTTCACTCTCTCGGCCAGTGACAGGACTCAAGGAAATGGCATGAAGCTGGGTCAGGGGAGGTTTAAGTTGGATATTAGGAAAAGGGTTTTCACCCAAAGGGTGGCTGGGCACTGGAACAGGCTCCCCAGTGGTCACAGCACCAAGCCTGACAGAGTTCAAGAAACATTTGGACAATGCTCTCAGGCACATGGTATTACTCTTGCAGTCTCCTGCACAGGGTCAGGACTTGAACTTGATCGTGATGGGTCCCTTCCAAACTCAGTACATTCTATGATTCTATGATAACTTTTCTGGATTTTTAGCAAAGACTAAATACATTGTTCTAAAAAATTCAGCAGTACCTGGGAACCTCCATGCTTTTTTATTTAAAATTCTTCAGTAAGGCTTTCTGGTTAAACTTCAAGATTATGCAAATTCTTAAGCAAGAACTTGCTCATAAAGTGCATTCGTCTTTCTCAGGAGACACAGTAACTCAGGCCCACCTTTTAGTCTACTTTCTTTCTTTCTTCTTTCTTTCTTTCTTCTTTCTTTCTTTCTTTCTTTCTTCTTTCTTTCTTTCTTTCTTTCTTTCTTTCTTTCTTTCTTTCTTTCTTTCTTTCTTTCTTTCTTTCTTTCTTTCTTTTCTTTCTTTCTTTCTTTTCTTTCTTTCTTTTCTTTCTTTCTTTCTTTCTTTCTTTCTTTTCTTTCTTTCTTTTCTTTCTTTCTTTTCTTTCTTTCTTTCTTCTTTATTCTCAGGAAGTAGAAATGGATTGCTGTACCTGTACAGTCCACTCCACCAAAAAATTGCTGTCCTTCAGCTGAGTGTTAATACAGATGTTAAAAAACTACTCAGAAAGATGAGAGCAGTAACCTACCCACTCACCACACACAGAAGCACATAGATGTGGAGTTTATTCTGGACTCAAGGTCTCATTTTTGACTTTATTTCCCGCACTTCTTACGCATATGAAAACGGGTTTTTTTTAAGCTCATAGATCATGCCACTTAGCTCATAAGAACAAAAATTATTATGATAATTGCTGTGTATTTTTAATAGGTTACAAGGTACAATGAAATTAAAATCAAAGGGGGGGGAGTATGTGGGTGTTGATGTGTAAATAGTACATATTTCCGGTGAGTTGTGGCTTTATGGGGAAAAGTAAAAGAGTGAACAGGAGGTGGGAAAATTATTGGATCATTTCTATTAGATTAAATTCAATTAAACAAGACCAGGTGCTACATCAAAATGCAGCAGAACTGATTCAGTTTCTTCCAGTTAACAAACTTAGTTTTCATGTAGATTCTGAGGTTACCAGACCTGGCCATTCATCTGCTGAGCTGTGCTTGAAATTATTTAAATTTGCAGTGAGAAAGATACAATAAATATGTTGTGTATACAGTTTGCCAAAGAGCATATGTATGAAACACATTATTAACACATTGAGAGGAATAGTTGTAGAATAAATTGTGGACGCATCTTGCAAAAAGACAGAGGTGGAATTTTTTCCATTCCTATATGAAACGTGATGAAACAAGGCATATGAGCTGTGTGAAGCTATCCACTCTTATACATCATGTTGCAAGTCATCTGAGAGCTAGGTGTTCAGGCACTTTTGAATTGGAAAAAATGTATGAGCTGCAGCATGCTGTTTATATCACCAGCAAGCCTGAGCGAACAAGTCCCTCTGGGCTTCTGCGTTGCAGATCAGAAGGTGTCACTTAATAGCAGATCTTTTTCCTTCAAATTGAAAATGAGAAGAAAAAGACAGATGACATCGGTGAGAAAAATGAAGGTAAAAGATATGGTGTGCACTTCACTGTCCTTCTTACAATTTTTTAGCACCCTAAGGCACTAATAAGAAGAGGTTCCTGTTCCGCCTGCTTTGTGCAAACAAATAATTTGGAAGTGTCCACACAACTTATGGAAGTTTCCATAAGGGAAGCTTCTTTGGGCCTTCTCTCACTCTGACTCTCATTGTTTCTCTTTGATTCTCCCTTTGTTAAACATATTTACTTAAAACACCTGATGAATATGTTTCTTTTCATATCTTCTTTCCCAGGACAGTTTTTAGCAAAGAGAATAACTACTTATCTGAAACTCTATTAACCAATCTTGAAGAATTCTTCACGGCTTGAATTGTTATCTGCTATTACAAAAATTAAGTAAAACAGGTCATTTCATGTTTCCAGAAAGCGAAAGGAGGAAATCAGAAGAAAGTTGTCATTTTACACTGATTTGCATAACTGACTAGGTGTATTTTGGGAATTGCTCTTAGGGTTTTTTTCCCAAGAGATTTTTAAACTCCAGTCTACTGGAAGGAATACTGACTGAGTTTCACTTAACAATCCCTTGTTTTCAATAACTGAAAGTTGTAATTTTTGAAGAAAAGAGTCATCTAGGCTCTCTTTAAAATCAATAGAGAGAAATGAGCTTTTCATGTGCTCTGTTAGTGGTCTAGAAGTCCATTTATTAACAATAAAAAGAAACTGGCACTTCAGGACTGCAATTCATTTAATCCTGATGTAGATATCTGACAAAGATAAATTGCGTCCTCAGACTGTGTTACTCTATACTTAGAGTTGTATAACTCTATACTGACTAGAAAGAGGGAGTGCTTTCAGATGTGGGTATCAAATTTGTGGATATTGAACTTTAGGAGATATCAGGTCCTTTCATTTTTGTGAAACATAGTAAAATATTTTTCCACTTGACATACCTCCACAAAACATACACACTACAGTTTCTCTTGTGATATTGTCTTTGGTAGAGAGAAAAATGAAGATGTTCATTAATGTTTTGCAATATAAGGAGTTTTGAAGAGTGTTAGGATCCTGAATATGGATATTACCAAGTCTCACATGACAAGAACAGTTCACTACTGAAAAGTCTTTCCCTTAAGCATTATTCCACTATGTTTCTCTCTGTGAAAGTGTATTCAGCTTTCTACTGATTTCTACTAAGAAGAAACACATCAGAAACTTGTGGATTGCATCAGCGTGGTTCCTTTCCTTTGCAAGGAAAATTCAAGTATAGAAATAAAACTGCATCCTATAATAGTTTGTTTCAATGCTTTTACTCTGATTTAACTGTTTTTTTTTTATTTCTTTTCTGATATCAATTTTCCTATCATAGTCAAGTCTTCATAGTGCCAATAAAGAACAAAACTTGATCAGCATTTTACAGAGGCAGTGTAGCTAGCCTGCTGTTTTGACTTAAAAGACGACAGCAACAATTATGTGTAGTCATTTCAAACCATGTTTCCCTGTGAAAATTTGAATTTCTATGAAAATTTCTTATTAATTTCAAATAAGTATCTGCTGATGTGTGGATGTTTCCACAGTCTTTTTTAAGGAAAAAAAAAAAAAAGATGTTGAGGTAGAAGGGTGAAAGAAGAAAATGAGACATATTTATTTTATAACAACAGATAACTAATTTTATTGCAATGATTATTTTTGAAATTCAAATTATTCTTTTACAGTATTTTCTTATAATATTTTAGAACTCAATGTTAGTTTGTGTAATCTACCTTCTAGTTTCTGCAAGACAAAATAACACTTTTCAAAAGGTGGGGTTTTTTCTGTCTTACAATACCTTTGTTGTCTTTCTCTAAGTCACAGAAGCTTTAATGTCACTATTTTATTTCAACATTTTCTTCTCACTAGTATGCAAACAATTCATTTCTTGAGGAGGATGTCCAGGAATAGCCTGAAGGCTATGTCTGCTATGTCTGAGATTTTCTTGACCTTCAGCCTTTTTTTAAGAGTATTTCCTCATAGATTTAAAATCTGATCTATTAAATTTCAGCATCTCTTACCTGTACCCATGAGTAGTCACAATCCATCAAGGTTTTTTGTGTTTTCAATAGAAGACCAGTGCTATGAAACGAGGGCACCTATTGAATGTAGTTCCTGAATACACCCACAATGTTCCCAGCTCATACTTTGTAGCATACAACTTCTATGTTCCCTCTCTTTATTTCTTTCTATTTCACTTCCTGTACTTACTTCCTCCACTGGATCTCTCTGTCAAATTTGCATTGATCACCTGGATAAAATGTTAACTCTGTTAAAGCCATTTCATTTTAGAGACCAGACACAGCCTCTGATGAGCCAGTTCAGCTGTTTGTATTAGTGCTCCTTGTGCTGTTTCCACCAAAATGGGCTTCATTGTGAGCCTTATATGAGCCTTCATCTTCATGAAGATCTACTATTTTGAATTCTCAGGTTAAGCCACTTGGTTCTGTCAGGCATCAGTTTGTAAGTGATATATAAGCAACACAGAAGAATGGAAGACGGGGCAGATAGGAAGACAAATCAGATCCTGGGAAACAACTGGGGCGCTAATGTTACAAATATGAATGTTCAGTTGTGGTCTCATAATAGAAAATAGTGTGATCCAGTGCCAGAAAGAAAAAAAAATTATTTTTCTTCATCATTGACATTTTTTTGTAACAATTTCTTCAACATGGTTTCCAGTATATATCCATTAGAAATTCTTCTCTTTAAGCAGTAATTTTCCAAGTTTTCTTCAACAAAACTAAGATTTTTCAGCCACGATTTCTTCTTGAAAATTGAAGCATTGGAAATGAGAGCACAGTCTCAGTCCCCTTACCTCAACATACTGGGAGGCAGGCCTGCCAAGGGCTGCTCCACCACACAGCAAGTAGGGCCAGACCAGACTGTGACCATCCAGCAGGTCCAAGGTCTGGATAAGGTGTTTGGTGCACAGCCAGGCAATGGCTGGCTGAGTGCTGAGGCACAGCTCCACTAGGACACTAAGCAAGGCTGTCACAAAGCACAGACCCAAGGAAGGCTTATTGCATAGATCTGTCTCACAACTTCAGTATTCTGACCGAAGTCTCATCCAAATTAACACAGCTTCACTGTATCAGAGCTGACATTAAGTTTAGGCAGTCACACGTTCAGGGTGTGGAGGGCTTTTTAAGGTTTGTTGGTTTAAACAAGGCTCTGACACAGGCAGTTTAAAAATCTCTTTATACTCTTCTTAGGAGATGGAGCTTGTTAGGTTCTTGAGCCCTTGCCTTTTCTCTCCGTGAGGTATTCATACTGTTCACAAATATAAAATGGAAAAAATATTAGATTATAAGGGAAAGCTGTATCTGCAAGACATTTTATGAAAATAAATAAAATAGCTCAATGCATTGGTCTGTTTTCTTCCTATTTTCCCATATGTTACTCATTTTTTTTTCTAGAAGATTAACTTTGCTTACACAAGTTGTTGCAGTGATCTGTATGTAATGTTCCTTGACAGTCATGATGCTATTTCCTGCATTAAATATCAAAAAGTCTGGCATAGCAATGGAAGTCTGTTAGATGAGTTATAACTCAGGGTCACTTTGGCAAGGAACCTGAAGATGCAATTTGTGGACAATATAGTGTGAACATCTACATTTAGGTGTAACAAGTCCCTTTTCATAAATGCTCAAAATTGTCATAGAGAGTACATTAAGCCTAGACAAAGTGAAGCATCTTAATTGAAGTAGAAGAAATGTTTTTTTATATACATACCTTGAGAGAGTATCACTAAAAATGCACTTCCACACAAGCGATACAAATAAGAGAAGGCATATGTGGGACACACATACTAAATTTCTCATTAGATGATTTCACTGTCACAATAAAGTGGAACCAGTGGATACTTCCTTGTGTTTTTCTGAAGGCATGAAAGCTTCAAATAGAATAAAAAAAACCCTTCAACCAAGAATGTGTCTTAATGAATGGCCTTTGATGTCGTAAGAGGTTGGATTATAAATGCTTAAAGCAAAATGTTATTAACACAAGATTTCAGTACAAGTTCTTAACTATACTTGAGTGGCATTCACAGCATTTACTGGGAATTGACACCATTTTTTCACAGCATTTTATGCATTGGCATAAGTGTAGATATACTGTTGAGAGCTTTGGTGCTAAAGTACAGCACATCTAAAAATTTCTAGCTCAGATATGTTACTTTACTGTCAGGCCTTTCCTCCACGTCAGGAACCAAGAATAGGTATATTTTATATACCAGCCACAACCACTTTTAGAGCAGAAGTAACCTCTGGTTTTATATCCATTAGTGTATATGTAAATATATGAGTCTACATGCAAATGTTATGAGGATATTTCCTCAGAAACATATACACTGTGTTCTTTGCATGCTATGTTGAAGAAAACAAAACATGATTGGACTGAAAGCAGATTAATATAAGAAACTAAAATGCCTGTGTATAAAACAGGTGTTTACATTAAATTAGCATTTAAACACAGTGTGCTATAGGACAATCAGCTCAAGGGGTAATCCTTTGCTGTTTACTGCTGTTTTTATCAAATCTGTCTTGTCATGATAAATGTTTTAGATTTCACCTAAACTGACCATGCACCATAAATTTCTTCTAAATTATTGTGAATAAAAAAGATGCAATAATACTGCTGAAATAATATATTTTAGGTCCTGTTCATTTGACACCTATTTCCATCCAGACTGAGTATATACAAAGATTGATTTTAACATTCATCTTTGCAAACCTGTATTCCTTATCACTCAATTAGAAAGCGAAAAAAAAATATGTATTACGTTTTTACTGTGAAATATAATTACAACCCAAATGTTAACTGTTGAGACACTTTTATGGAAGCAAACTACCCTCATCTAGATCTGCCTGGGCTGTGTCAAAGCCAGACAATGATCTGATCTATTGAGAAGTTAGCTCAGCAAGAGTGTTTCCTTCTACCTAGTCCCTCTTCAGGTTTTGTAGCTGTTAACTATCCCAAAAGCAGAATGTCTATTGCCTCAGAATGTTTAAGCAGGTTATGTCAATTGTCTCTTAAACTTTACCAACCATAAATCAGGGCAAAGCACCAACCGTTTTAAAGAAGAAAAAAACCCAACAAAACAAACCCCAAAAAAGTCGGTAGAGTGTGATTCTATTTACTTCAATCCCAAAAACACACCAATGAGCATAAGGTTAAAGCAGGTTTCTAAAAATCAGATTTTGATGTTTCACCCAATCCTCCACAGCCCTGCAAGTCTGTTTCTTCAATAAGTGTTGGAGGAAGGTGAGAAGCCTGTGGGGAATGTGCATGTGCAAATACATGTTGGGGGGAGGGGAAGTAACCATAACCCAACCATGAGCATAAATAGACTTAGAAGAAATATGCAACACTCTTCTCTCACTCCTGCTAACATGAGGCTAGGAGTTGCCACTCAGGGGAATTAGGAAGAAGCTAGAGCTGCTGACAGGGTAGAAAAACCCACACCAAACGATGAGGTCTCGGTATCTCTGAGGACCTAATGTGGGCTTCTTACTTTTGCAAAGGAGTCAGTAAATCTCAGCCACCCACCAAGGAACATTTGAAGTAAAGCTCATTTGAATTAATCAAGTTTAATTTTAGTGTAATTTGCTACTGTTGCAGAAGAATAGTGTAAGTAACAGAGAAGCTTTAAAGCACCAGGTCACAATCCTGGAGTAAAAATGTAACAGAACTGTGGAGATTATTCTCAGATGTGCTTTTGTGAGTTGACTTCAGTGGTCCTCAAACCATAAGCTACTTTTCAGTATTCTTTGGACATATTTTACCTGCAGTAAGTTTTTTAAAGATTGAAAAGTCAGAAGTCAGACCACTGCACTCCTAGATAGTCAAAGGTAGACTTAATTTTGATTCAGCATATGAATTCATGATTCAAAAACGTGTTTATAGTGTTTACAGATGATGTACCTGTTATTCCACGTGAAGCTATATGCAGTGTAGCCTTATTGTGAAACTCCCAATATATTGTCTCCAAATATCATTTTGATGTGGGAACTACCAAGAACTTTGCATTTAAATTAAATGTTATTGTACAGGGACACAACATATCTGGAATACTTCTGATTTATCATGGTAAAACTATTAATGTTATGTGATAAAACAGCTTATATCTATGCAAAGAGAGGAGCACAGAGAAAAAAAAGAGGCATCAGGAAAACCAAATAACACCACCACAACTACAAAGGACCCCAGAGACACCATGGGGTGAGAGTGGTGGTGTGAGTACCCCAGAGAGGCAGCCCCACCCCAGGGTGTTCCAGGGAGCCTCTCCCCTGGGACTGGGGGACACCCAGCACTATGAGGCTGAGGGTTCTCCAAATCTCACTACAAACTGAGGGAGGTCACTGCCCATGTGTGTGGGACGCTTCATGGGGTGCAGGTGCACAAGGCTTATTGTAGGATGTGCAGGGAAGTAACCGGAAGAAAGACAGCTGGAGATCAGGGTGGTTTGAGGCAGAGAAAGCATGGGAAAAAAGAGTGCAAAGGTGATACAGAGGGCTGAAGAGGAGTGAGAGGGAGTGTACTCATGTGGCCGTGCCCAGCACCCAATCCATGTGATCCACCCTGTCTTCTCTCTGATCTCCACTTCTGTTTCCTGGGCAAGGAACCCTGTCCCGTGTGGCTGTGGGAGAGGAGTGTGATTCAGGGTCCATGTGTCCATGGTGGCAGCCCTGGAGCCAGTATAACTGCATGTGCCAATCTGTGATCATCAGCAAATGTGCAGCTCAACTGGACAGGGAGTGGGAGAGCAGCCCAGGACAGGACAGTGGATGTCTCTGAGAGTGAAGCATCTGGAGGACTTGGCTCCTGAAGGGTCCAGGCTTCCAAGCCTTGCACTGGAGGAACTGTGAAGATGTAGGACAACTGAGAGACCTGCTGATGAATCTGTGTGTGTATGTGTGTGCAAATGCATGTGCATGCCCGGGTGTGAGAGAGAGACAGGAGGATCCAGGGGCACTCTCTTGATAGACCGCATGTCTAACTAAGCACATCTGCCAGGAAATTCACACTTGTGTGTGTGTCTGTTCAAGGGGCTCTATACTAAAGGCAAGGGTGAGTCTGTGTCCTTGCTGTTTGAATGTCCAGGAATCATCAGCTGGGGGGACTGGAATCCAGGGCCAACTCCTTCTGAGCCCTACTGTTGAAGGGATAGTATTTCATACATATTCATACATATTCACATTCATATTTATTCCCACTAAATGACCCTCGTCCCAACCAGCCAGAGAGGGAATTAAGATGAGCCCGTAAGTGTTATTTTTGTGTATCTGTAACAGTGCTGTTGCTTCTGGCAGTGCTGATCAGTCTATGTGCATATATCCACACTGTATATGTATGTTTCTGTGTGTGCTTACTGGGAGGATGTGCTCAAACTCACCTGCAGCCATCTGCCAGATTTGGCACGACCTAATCAAAACCACAGAGGTAGACTCTATTGCTAGACTATTACATCTGGGATTTAAATAAAAGTAATATGACTGACCAACGTTTTGAATTTACATTTGTTTACAATAGCTTAAAGAATTTTCTGATAATTTGCAATAAATGTTAGGTCAGATTTTAGGTGGCCGAACTCCTTGACTAACACAAGCCTTAACAGTACACCCAATTCCACAAGTGTCCCTGTGTCTGTGTGCAAACCAGAAAATGAGAATTTTTAGAAGATTCAGATGTAAATGCAAATGAGTTTGTCATATCCTAATGTCATGCTAGGACAAAGTAAGGGTATGTCCTGAACTCTTTCAAAGGCTATGATTTTCAGAGAAAGGGGATTTGCCTGTATACCAGAAGCAGATGGAAAGAGTCACACACTGCAGACACTCAGAGAGTAAAGATCCACCATACTCTGACACATAAATAAAACAGTGCTACATTCACTTACAGCAGAACCTTTCTTTTGAGAGTTTCATATTTTACTTGAATTTACAAAACAGTGAGGAAAAAATAATAACAAAAAAAAGAGTTCCAATAGACGCCAAATCTTAATTTTTTTTAAATGTTGGATATTTTTTAAAAAATCCTTTTTGGTAGAGGGAGAAATAGAATAATAGAAATAAATGAAATAGATACTCTTAAATACTCACATTTCCTTTGTGAAAGTATTCACTAGGACAGCGGCAGCATTTCTGTTTTCTCACTTGACCTGTCTTAACGCTATGTTAGTAGAAAGTTTAGGAATAAAAAATTGTAGTGGAGACATTCAAACAGCCTATAGGGAACAGCATATGTGGTATCACTAGTTATCGAGTTATTTCATCACCTGAAATATCCTTAAGATGGAAAAGTTCCCACAAAGTACAATTATTTATCAAGCAGAAAGATGAAGCCCAGCTGAAGTGCACCTGCCTATACACATGGGACGGGTAAGAAATAGGAGGAGCTGGAGGAAGCTTTCCTTTGTGCAGAAGGAAAGATATGACGTGGTCACCATTACAGAAATATGGTGGGATATCTTGCGTGACTGGAGTGCTGCAGTGGATGGCTACACACTCTTTAGAAGAGAGGAAGGAACGGATGAGGTATGGCTCTGTGTATTAGGAAGTATTTTGACAGCATAGAGCACAAGGCCACTGATGATAAGGTTGAGTGCCCATGGAAAAGAGAGAGGGGGTAGGCTAACAAGGCAGATATCCTGCTGGGAGTGTGTTATATACCAACCAACTGGGCTGAAGAGGCAGATGAACTATTCCATAAGTGGCTGGCTGATCACTAGCCTTTGTTCTTGTGGAAGAGTTTAACTTGCTGGATATCTTCTAGAAACTCAACACAGTGGAGAGGAGGCAGTCCAGGAGGTTCCCGGAATATGTGAAACACAGCTTCCTGGCAGAGATGGTATGTGAACTTTCCAAGGGTGGTGCCCCACTAGACCTGCTGCTTACAAACAGAGCAGGGTTGATGGGAGATGTGATGGTGGGAGGCCATCTTGGACACCCTGAAATCAGCGACCATGAAATTATAGGTTTTTCAATTCTTGGTAAAGTAAAGAAGGGGGTCAACAGAAGCTCTAACTTGGACTTCCAAAGGGTGAACTTTGGCCTATTCAGGGCACTGGTTTGAAGAGTCCCTTGGGAAACAGTTCTTAGTAACAAAGAGGTCCATGAAGACTGGATGTAATTGAAGAAAGAAATCTCAAAGGCTCAGGAGCAGGCTGTCCCCATGCGCCAAAAGACAAGCTGGCTAGGAAGAAGACTGGTGTGGGTGAACAGGGAGCTTTCACAGGAATTCAGGTCAAAAAAGGGCATGTATGGCCTTTGGATAAAGGGAAAGACAACTCAGGAAGAGTACAAGGATGTCATTAGGTCATGTAGAAAGAAAATTAGAAAGGTGAACGCTCAGCAAGAACTCAATCTGACCACTGCTGTAAAGGACATAAAAAGTGTTTTTATAAATACTTAAACAACAAAAATAGGGCCAAAGAGACTCTCCATTCTTTATTGGACTCTAGGGGGAAAATTGTCACCAAAGATGAGGAAAAGGCTGAGTACTTAATGCCTTCTTTGCCTCAGTCTTTAACAGAAAAGCTGGTTATCTTCAGGACAACCAGGCCCCTGAGCCGGTAGACGGGGATGAGGAGACATACAGACCCCATGCAATCCAGGAAGAAATAGTTAGTGACCTATTTTGCCACTTAGGCAGTCACAAGTCTATGGCACCAAATGGGATTCATCCAAGGGTACAGAGGCAACTGGAAAATCTCCTAAGGAAGAGTTGCCTAAGCTGCTCTCTGTTATTTATTATCAGTCCCAGCTAATCAGGGAGGTCTCAGATGACTGGAATTTGGCTAATGTGATGCCCATCCACAAGAAGTGGCAGAAGCTGGATCCAGGGAACTACAGGCCCATCAGCCTGATCTTGGTGCCTGGCAAGGTTATCAAACAGATATCTTCAGTAAGATCACACAGCACACACAGAATAACCAAGGGATCCAACCAGTCAGCACGGGTTTAGGAAAAGCAGATCCGGCCTTACCAGCCTGATCTCCTTCTATGACCAGGTTACCCACCTAGTGGATGAGGAAAAGGCTGTGGATGTAGTCTACCTGGACTTCAGCAAAATCCTTGATACTGTCTCCTACTACATTCTCCTGGAAAAACTAGCAGCCCATGGTTTGGACAGGTGAACTCTTCGCTGGTTAAGAACTGGTTGGGTGGCCAGGCCCAGAGAGTGGTGGGAAATGGTGGTAAATAGGGTCCAGTCACTAGTGATATTCCACAGGGCTCAGTGTTGGGCCCAGTCCTGTTTGATATCTTTACTGATGATCTGGATGGTGGGATCAAGTGTACCCTCAGTAAATTCATGGATGAGACCAAGCTGGGTGAGAGCGTTGATCTGCTGGAGGGAAGGAGGGCGCTGCAGAGGGATCTGGACAGGCTGGATCAGTGGGCCAAGACCAATGGCATGAGGTTCAACAAAGGTGAAGTGACGAGTTCTGTACACAACAACCCCAGTTAGCGTTACAGGCTGGGGGAAGAGCAGCTGGAAGATTGCCCAGTGGAAAAGGACCTACAGCTGCTGGTCAACAGCTGGCTGAACATGAGCCAGCAGTGTGCCCAGGGGGCCAAGAATGCCAGTGCTATCCTGGCTGTTATCAATCATGATGTGTCCCAGCTGGATCAGGAGAGTGACTGTTCCCCTCTACTCGGCACTGATCAGGTTGCACCTCGAGTACTGCATTCAGTTTTGGGCCCCTCACAAGAAAGACGCTGAGGTACTGGAGTGTGTCCAGAGAGGGGAACAAGGCTGTTGAAGGGTCTGGAGCACAAATCCTATGAGGAGTGGCTGAGAGAGCTGGGGTTGTTTAGACTGGAGAAAAGGAGGCTCACGGGATAGCTCATCTTTCTCTACAACTACCTGAAAGGAGGTTGTAGCAAGGTGTGGGGCGACCTCTTCTCCCAGGCAACTAGCAACAAGATAAGAGGACATAGCCTCAAGCTGTGCTAGGGGAAGTTTGGTTGGACATCAGGAGCAATTTCTTCTTAGGGAGGGCTGTTAAACATTTTGGAATGAACTGCTCAGGGAGATGCTGGAGTCACCATCCTTAGAGGTGTTCAAGAACATATGGCACACATGTGATCAATCAACGGTTGGACTCGATAATCTCAGTGGTATTTTCCAACCTAAATGATTCTGTGATTCTGTGAAAAGTAGTGAAATAATAATGCATCTGCTGGGAATTAAGTACAGTGCTGGGGATGATATTGATGATGACACCCCTAATTTATTTTGTAGGAAAAAAATAACCTACAAATAGAAGATTAGAATACGACATTTCTATTTTTGTCACATCACCCACCAACAAAATGTCGCCCTAGGCAACAAGCATGCAGTTAGTAGTTTTAGCTTGTTTTCTTGTGGTCCAACACAACTTGCAGTCAAGATTCACTGAAGTGATTTAACTTCTATATATAATATATATGCATGCATATATATTTATAAATATGTATGTACTTTTGAGGAATACATTAACTGCAGGTAGCTCGGTGTGCAAGCTGCAGTGTGATTTGCAGGATGAGCTCTGGGGGGCAGAAGCCTGAGCCCAGGGCAAGAGGGCACGAACTGCCGACCTTTGCATAACAAAGGGCCCAGAGGCCTGTATGCTGGCCAGCAGACTTCCTTGCACTTGGCTGTCAGGGTATAAAAGCTCAGGGATTCTGTTCCTTAGGGCACTCAGCTTGAGCTGGTCTTTTTTTTTTTTTACTTTGTTATTTAGTTATTGCACCATGATTAAATTATTTTAAGGATCCTGACGTCTGAGGCTCTCCTGTGGGAAGCCTTGGGTCGAGCTGGTAAGGAAACCTGTCTGACTGCATGAGTGTAGGGGGTGTAGCTGTGAAGGGACTTCAGTTCCAGCTCAGGTGGTGTAAGAGTGACTGCCAGAGGGGTTCCCAGGTGGTCGGTCAGGGAAGTTTCCTTAACAGTATGTATACATATATGCATGTATATGTGCAAATATGCCTAAACAGTATGCATACACAGTGCACATACTACACAGATGCTATATGTTTTATAAATATAAAAAATTATGCATGTGTATAAGGTTTTTTGTAAACATATGTGGACACAATCACATGAGTGAAGAGGTGAGACAGAATAATCTTTTAAGAGAAATCCTACTGAGATATCAGAAGCTCCATACATTTTATCCTACACCGTGTGGTCCAATCCTTATCTGACAGTGAAAAATGGTGTCTATGTACAACTATTGTCAAAAACTAGCAATTAGCATCCAGGAAGCTATATTATGTCACTTAAGGTAATGCAAAAAATGTTAGGCCTGCATAGCATTGGACAATTATTTATTAAGTTCTCCTAGTGATGATCATATGCCATGCACTCTTCATCAGAAGCTCAATGAGAGAAGTTTGGAAGAATTTTGCATTTCCTCTGTAATACTTGCATTGAATTTTGCATTATTTCCTCTGTAATACTTGCAACTTTAACAATTGGACCTGTGTTTGTTTGCTTCATTTGAGATTACAACCAATATGCCTCCATGTTGACATTGTGAATTCCTCTCATTTTGATAACGGCTTCCAGAACTGTGGTTCCTTTTAAAGGCTGCTTTCAAATCTAGGCAGTTGAGGACTAATTTACTCATTCAGTCTAAATCTGGTCTAGTTTCCTCCACAATTGTCTACAGCACTGGTGTGAGAAGATTTTCTAAACCTAGTAGCACAATAATAGTTTTAGAATGTCTTTTTTTGTTGTTGTATAGGCAGAAAATTCATGCAGATAACTGCAAATATGCAGTGGTCTCTATCATAAGAAACTTGAATTCTGAAAGCAGCAGACTTGGGAAGAGCTAAACAGGAATCATTTCAGTACAGATTAAAACAGTTTATCACAGACAGCACAGCAGAATTCCACATTCTATAAATGGAGAAGCATAGTATTTTATAATACAAATTTGAATTACATGTCTGGGCCAGAAAACTACCATCAGTTTCCTACCTACCATCCCTATTAGATGCTGTTACTATCTGCCTTAGACTCTGCTTTCCTTGATTTATGGTAAGTATATGTAAGTCTTCTGTCCTGTCACTACCTAAGCAACCTCCTGATCTATATATCAATAAGGTTTGACATTACTATAACTAAAAGACTACACTTAAAGCAGAGGTCTTTTGGATTTAATACTTATAAGATGTAACCTAATAAATATTGCAATGTTTTAAATTCTAGATACTTCCCAATACCTTCCATATTCTACATAGTTTTATATGGATAGAGGATCTAAAAATGTACGAGTCAGTGTGTGATTTTTAAATGCCAAAATACACTTGAATCTAGGAGATGGCCTATAAAACTTACTCATGTAAGTTAGCACTTATTTGAAAGGAGGAGCTTTAATGGAACTTCTTGCGTCAGTAGGTGCTTATCAGCGTGAGCGAGGCCTCCACAATCTGGCATTTTAAAGAAAATTGCTTCTCTGAGTTTCAGGTGGCATATTATGCAAGCTGGTACTGCAGCACCTGCAGTGCATGATATAGAACAACATATGCTTGTCTTATGGCACCATTTATTTAGAATAGCACATCACACATCTCATGCTAAAAAGAAGAACAAAATAAATCAACACATTTGTTTTCAGAACAACTGACTATTTTAAGCCCATGATTTTTTGTTGAGGTTTTCTGGTTGGTGTGTTTGATTGTTTGCTGCTAGTTTTGTTGGGGATTTTTGAGGGGGAGGACATAATATGCTGCTTCATTTTTTTTTTTTTCAGAACATTTGCTACAAAGTGATGCTTAATCAAATCAAAGAAAATATTTGGGAAAAAACAAGTTTCTATGAAAATTGTCAGCACATAATTGATGGTTGTAAAAGCAGAATTATATGCTTCCCTATGTGTTAACATCAAAATTAGCAGCAGAAAATACTCTATGTCTCTGCTTAAAGTGCTGCCTGTGACTTTCTTCTTCTGAAATTAATTGTTGATGAAAATTAATCCATTTTCTTTTGTAATCTCAGTGGTGTCCTGTGATAATCATCAGCATACAGACTCTTTAGAACTACTAGGTATATTGTCAGCATGTAATTCAAGGAAAGGAAAAAAAATATGTAAATGAATTATTTAAAACCAGAAAGAAGAGGGAGGCCAGAGTTCTTGTTGTCACTGTTCATGGACCAAATCTTAAGCAATGTAAAGGCCAGCTAAGCTGGCAGTAGCTTGACCTAAAAGTATATTTAAATATCCTAATACTGAGATGGCTTTGGTATAAGCTGGTAACTGCAAAGAAAAGAGAAAAAAGAAGTGTGTCTGTAGCAGTAAAACTGTTGACATATAATACCTGACTCTTCTCCTGGACATAAGCCTCCACATTTATATGTGCAGTGAGCCAAAGCAAGACAGTGGTACAATGCAATTGAACAATCAGTGAAACAACTTTATCAATTACTACCTGGAAATACTATAAGAAGCAGATTAGGTATGAAGTAGGAGGGTTTGGTGACAGAATTGTGGTCTGGATAATTGTTACAGGGTGGGAACAAAGAGGAAAATCTAAAGGCTGTAGATGAAGATCTGCAGGGATGATTAAATTTCCTTTGCTCTGACTAGAATACCCCCTTGAAAAGTCCAGTCAGCTGCAGCCCGTTCATATGTTTGATTTCCCACTTTTTATTTTCCTTTGAGGTCAGTGTTCAGATGACTGGGCCTAAAAGATAGTTTTCCAAACCACAGCCATGGCACCTCAGTTTAGATTTACTTTTAGAAAAAATTTGTTGAGCTTTGGACAAGTGTCAAGAAGAAACAAAAGACTGGAAATGTTGAGTAAGTGGTAAACAGATTCAAAAATTAAAGAGAAAAAAGAACATGAAAAGGTAAAAGTCCAGAAAAATGTAAAGCTAGAAGTTGCTAGAAAGCAGCAACACAGCAAGGTAGGGATAGAGCTCATTATGTAATCAAGAGATCGTAACTTCTCCAGCTGTCGTAAATTCCTGATCAACAGGTCATGTCACTAAGTTCCTGCATGAGTAATTGTAAGTTTTCTAAGTCTTAATACAATAGTAAATTAGGCCTTGCTAGCATGAAAAAGAAAACAAACAACCAAACAAAAAAACCCTCAAACCAAAACACAGTGTGCTCCTGAGTACACACTGACTTCAGAGTTTTTACACATAATGCAGGGTTTCCAAACACAACCATTTAGTAGATAAAAGGTCTGCCAAATAAGATTAGTAACAAGAATTATTCAATGACTGCATAGTGTAGAATGTAATGCATGTAAGCAACTTGCAGGCAGGGTTCAATTTTGGGGTGCAAAGTAGACCTGAATATTTTCCTGCACTATTATTTCCTAGAAATAAATACTGTGAAATCTATTATGCAATGGTCTGACACTCTGCAATGATACTATTTTTAGGAGAGAAGGCCTCTACTTTTTCTCTACCTTGTTCTGTGATGTGTCTCCTCTGCACATCCATCTAAACTAATATCCTTGCAAATGAATAGAATTACAAAATTAATTATACTTTGTGACATTTTCCCCACCATTTGAGCAATATACTTCACCATTTTCATGAATGGTAGATATTAGAAATTTCAAATACATTATTTTTTTCTTCCCTGCAATCATATGTAATGTACATTACATGCTTGTCAATGACCTTCTGCTACCAACTACAATTCCAGCGTCATCTTAGCAAAGATGTTAAGACAAATGCATCATCCAAGAAAGTTGCTTATTTCCTAACCTATAAAGGAGAGAATGACCACAGAAATGATGTTAGTAGTTGTTTTTAAAGTGTATTCTGAAAAATGACTAAGTTCTGGTGAAGATGAAAGATTTCATAATTTTAATACACACATTCTGCTGTGGAAAGATTCTCAGAGAAAAACATGAAAAGAATGTGTTAATTAAAAAAAGAAAAACATGAAAAAAGAGCAAAGTATGTAAATGGTATTAGACATGTTTCTCAAATATGCAAAATAATGCTTTGATTTATATGTGCTCTTCAGACCTTTGCATCTGTAAAGCTTTAACAAAAGTGGTTTGTGTTTTTCAGAATGATCTTAATGAGGAATCAGTCTTTACCTAAAAACTTTTCTGTAAAATTTCTTTTTCTATCAAAACCAAATTTTTGTGTAAACAGCAGAATCTAAGAGCCTGTTCCTCCACAATAAAATCAATTTGTGACATGGTTTTGGTTTCTGATAGTCCAATTGATAATTCAAACTACTAGGCCTCCCACAATGAAGAAGGAAATACTGTAAAACAAATGTCCTGCCCAAATACATGCTCTGACCTGTAGTGGTCAGTAATTCAGCATCTAAACACTGTGTTCAGAAACAGTTTTCCTTTAGTTGACACAGAAAATTCAGCCATACTGAAAGTGAGGGTAAACTTTGAGTTATAGGAAGTCCTTATCAGTCCTGGCCCACAGACCAAAAGTGTTGAATACACTAACTGAGAAGATATTTAAAAAATTAAATTTCACAATATTTAAAATTAGGCGTTTAGAAACAGGTACAAAACCAAAATCAAGATACACCTGAATATTTAAAGGATCAGAATTTTTCTAGAAAATAAGAGAACAATGATCAATCTTTTATCAAAGTTATTTCTCAGATTTAAATTGAGGTGAGTTTACAATGATTTGACATTTCATCCATCATAGTGTACGAAATATAAGAAGAAACTCACAGGTATAATCTTCTGCATATCTAAGGAAGCAGGCATGAAAATGCTCCAATACAAATAATTTTTCCAGGGTAAAGGGATCATAGAATAAATAAGAAACAGATTATAGACATATCAAGTTGCCTTTTCATTTGTAAGGAACACTGAAAATAATGACAATATGTCAGAAAATGAGAAAAATAGATGGAAAATATTTGAGGAGGGTGTTTTGAATCATGAGAAGGCACATTCCTGCCAAACACAGAGATTTCTGCTCTGATACAGAGCATTTTCTTCATATTTTATTGCAATACCACAGGACGGACACAGAAAAGGATTTGGAAAACAAATCAGATTGGGAGTTTAGGAATGAATCAGGGATGATGCAAATTTGAGGCTGAGTTCTTACGAGGTTTACCTCCAAAGAGATGGAATTTCATATCAAAATCCATTTACACTGTATTTTCAGCAGTTTGGGGATCTTCTGAGGAGAGACTACAAAACTTAACATTTTTAGTGAATATGCTGTTTGGTCACTAAAGATGGGAGCTGTTACCACTGCAGATCTTTGATCTCTCTAAGCATTGTATCACATCTCAGCTTTTTAGTTCTTTAGAACTGTCTAAGCGAACAATTTAGAAGATCAATGTAATGAATAATGCTTTCTTATCATCTATTTGGGTATTTAATTCTCTTTTATGAAAAAGAAAAAGGACCTCCATTTCTCACATTAAGAACTCTCATGAAACTTGACAGCAACAGTCAAGCTATCTGGCATCACTAATTCTGTAGGGCTCTCTGTAGCACTAGCACAGAATTAAGATGTTCTCAGTACAGGCATGGCTACACTTTGTGTAGCAGCTGAGACCATATTTCGATGTACTGTTGTGTATGCTGGAACAGTTCAATAATGTCTAATGATGTGGTCACTCTGAATTGGTATCCCCTGTAGTACACTGACAAATAACGTCGGTCCTTACAGTGATGTCTTGTAGAAGTTGTTTATACCTGTTTTTAAAGTTTCTTAAAAGGAGCAAATAGATATAGATTCTTATCTGAATCTGACAGATGAAGTTCTCTTTTAATGCTAACTGTGTGCAGCCTGCCACCAGGTGATGGATTAGCTGAGGTTCAGAAGCAGTATGCCATATCAGACTTCCCAGCGCAGTACAGTGTAAGACGGCCTCTTGAAGAGTTTAAAGTGTGTAAGACTGAATAGTAAATTATGGTCTTTCTTTTATTCTGTCTTTCCAGTTTAAGAAGACTCTAAAAAAAGACAGGCATGAACCATATGTTCAAAACTTATACAATGACTGAAAAAAAATTACATTGTTTTTGCAGATTTATACCTTTCCAAAGTTCCTCAGGCTTTCCCAAAAGAGCAAATGGACTATAGTATAAATAAGAAACAGACCATAAGCATACAAAGTTAATTTTCATTTTTAAGTAACACTGAAAGTAATGCCAGTAGGTCAGAAAATGAGCAAAATAGTCGAGGAGGGTGTTTTGAGCTGTCAGAAGGCAAATTCCTGCCAAATGACACATTAGTAAAAGAGAGGATGGAAAGTGAAGAGATTGCTAATGCTCTCCTATTCATCCATTGACTCTTCTCTGAGATGGTGACTACAGAGAGTAACCTCTGGAAATTGAAGAAAGTTTCAAAATTAGAAAAGTTTTTTGCATTATTTTCTTCTTTGTTTGAACCCAATTACTGTCAAATTTAATATTACGGGTTTTTATGCCATACTACATATTTTATAATATTCAGATCTTCATGGGCTGCTCACAACCCATGGTGGAGATAGGCACTATAGTATATTTCATTTGTAATCTGAAGCATTGCAGGATTTACTTCTTGGGATTTGATAATCCACATCAGGATCTTACCACATCCTTCCACATCCTTCTGTAGTTTGTTTCACATGTGAGATACCCTTTGCAGGACTAAAAGCAACTCTGAATAGCTAGGGTCTTAAAAAAAGAAAAAGTATACCATTCTCTCCTGAAACTGAGTTGTCCTGGAATATCTCATTCTCAGGTTTGTGGGTTGGTTTTTGTTTTGTTTTGTGTTTTGTTTGTTTGTTGCTTTGTTTGTTTGCTGTTTGGGGGTTTTTTTTGTGGTTTTCCTGGGAGGGGGGAGAGACAACCACAATCTTATGATGTCTAAAATGAAGATGAAAGAAAACAAACAAGCTGAACCCCCAACTGTTTGTCTCCTTTCAGTCAGTCCCTTGAAAGAAGCACTATAGAATCTTAATAAAGCTTATACTTCCAAAACTAGAAGAACAGTAAAACACGGTTGCATTATTTCAATGACCTCTTTATTTTCTGCCTGTCAGCTGAAGCACAGGAATTTTGAAAAAAGAAACCAAAAAAGTGTTTTCTCCTTGCATTCTGTTTCCAGAAGCTAATAATACACATTATGTAAGCACCACCAATTCTCTTATACTCCTTTGATGGTACTTTTTGTCTGCCCTCTGTTTAATGCTAAAAGTCTTAAGGAATATTTTAGAGAACACATATTTTTTGTCCACAGCAGAAATATCACTAACCTTCATATCCTCTGTGGTGTCTAAGTACTCGCTTTATGCTTCTGTGTGCTCCTCAGCTGTCAGCTAGATTCATAACCCTTGCTAAACTGTCTAAAAGTTTGTTCTAACTTTCTCTAATATATAAAGTAAAAAATCGATAGAAAAGGAGTCATTTAATGAGATGATAGTCATCGATAATGTAAAAAAATATCAGTTTGGGCAATTTCTTTGGGTTTTGTTTTTGGAAGTGTGGGTTCCCAGGTCCACAAAAAATAAAGTATTTGCTTCTGAAATTTACCATTTGGTGTGTGCTGCTCTAAAAATTTTGAGTTCTATGTATCTAACTTTTCTGATTATTGTTACTGTACTTTTTACCTAGCACTTGTATACCTAAGAAGTGACCATGTGTGCAGGCATGCACACACACATACACACATCCATAATCACAGAGTGCATGCTTTTATGGATCTCTGGCAACTATTAAAAATGGACATCATCCTACACTGTAGTGTATTGTAACATGGCGAAAAGGATTATTGACCTCTGAGCACTGTAGCAATGTAAATCGACTAAATGTATATAATTTACAAGAAATGCTCTGACAAATATCTCAGGCCTTCCAAGGACATTAAACAGTCATTAGCAGAGTTGCCTTGCTTTAATTACCCAAAAAGATACTCCTAGAAAAGTCACTGTGCTAGATGTGGAATGGTTCCCTCTGATTTTGCCATCTTCTAGAACAAGGTTTAATGTGCTGTTTATAATAAAGTTGTCATTTTTACAGAGTCACAGAATCACAGAATTGTTAAGGTTTTAAGGGACCACTGGAGATCATCTAGTCCACCTCCCACTCCCTGCCAAGGTAGGGTCACCTAGAGCAGATCACACAAGAATGTGTCCAGGCTGGTTTTTAAAGTGTTCGGAGAGGGAGACTCCATGACATCCCTGGCAGCCTGTTCCAGTGTTCTGCCATCCTTAATGTAGAAAAGTTCTTCCTCATGCTGGGGTAAAGCTTGTGTTTTAGTTTATTTAGTTTTGTCCTTTCATTGGGCACCACTGAAAAGAGTCTGGCACATCCTCTTGGGACCCATCTTCAATTTTCATGTAGAGAAGCCACATTTCTATCAACAAGAACGGGTTTCTTCATTAGGTACACTAAACAGAAATATGACTAAGCACCTAATGGTTCTACAGAGTGATGTGGACAGGTTAGATTGATGGGCCAAGGCCAGTGGTATGAGGTTCAACACGACCTAGTGCTAGGTCCTGCACTTTGGTCCCAACAACCTCATGCAGCACTAGAGGCTGGAGGAAGAGCATCCGGAAAGCTGCCTGCCAGAAAAGGACCTGGGGGTGCTGGTTGACAGTGTCTAAACATGAACCAGCAGAGTTCCAAGGTGGCCCAGAAGGCCAGTGGCGTTCTGGCTTGTAACAGAAATAGTGTGGCCAGCAGGATTAGGGCAGTATCATCCCTCTGTCCTTGGCACTGGTGAGATTGCCCCTTACCAAAGAATACTTGACAGTACAGGCTAGAAGTCTGAATACTGAATATTATCAACTAAGCCTTGAGGAAGGCACAGTATTAATTTCTGATAGCCCTAATGCACTTTACATTCATATACATCAGAAGGGGAACAAATAAGCTTGATTTATAAATAGAAGTAACAACATTAGAAGCTAAAAAGGTCTGTAAAATTTTGTACATTGCTGAATATTCTAAAGTCAGCTTTACTGAATTTTACTCATTGTCAAAAGAATGTGCTTTACCTACTACCATAAGATGAAATAAAGCTTTCCATTTCTTTTCAAATAAGCAGTTCTTCTCAATCTTCTTGCCAGAAGGTGCTTTGCTTTAGTAACTGATTTCTGTGTACATTTGTAATGGACTTTGGGTGCTTCAAACTGAAATATAATTCAAAATTTACTATTTGCATAATACAGGAAAATAGGGTGTCTTTCACCTTATTCTTGTACCTACTGAGGTGTTACACAAATTCATGTTTCAACATTTTATTTTCAAGCTCTTACTTATGTTTCATGTAGTTCTTCACCATTTATGTTCTCTATTTCATATTTATTTTGTTTATGCTTGGTTTTTTTTTGCTTCTGAACACTATAATTTCTCATATATTTGAGAGGATTAAAACTGATTACAGTTTATGTAGAGAAGAATCCACTCCATACTTTTAGCATTATGTATTATAAGCATTGATCTTATTTAAATACAGAAGTTTTCCAATTAGTGTGAGCGCTGCTGTTAGTAAGTATGTACTACCCCTCTTTGGTCTGCTTAACTGAGAAAATACAATCCATTTGTGGCATGTTACCTGATTTTTTTAGCATTATTTTTCATCTTGTTGGGAGATAAAACACTCTCTTACAGGCAAGACAAGTTGTCACTTCCAGTTACAGTGGGTGAGTATGATATGGCACGCAAAATTGCACACCAAGTTGTTACGACCAGAAAAATAATGGGTGTCACCACTGTAATTGCTGATAAAAATTCAGTGTTTGATACTTAAATCAATTACCTACCAAAGATGTCTTATGCCAGAGTCCTTTCTGGGAAAAATCTAATACGGCCTACTGACCCACAGTCAATCAAAGTATATCAAGAATGATGAGTCTTCAGGGAAACATTTTATACAATCACAGTATGTATTTGTGTGTTTCAATCCATACCATGACTTTTAAGGAGTGGAAATCATGTTCAAAATTCATAATAAAGAATAAATGCAAAAAGTGTGTTTATTTTTGGTGATTACATATTGCAGTAATTGCAATAACAAGAGTCATTGCAATAACAAACAATGCAAGAAGGGGAATATAGTGCTGCTTGTGAAAAGTGGAAATGGCTGGAAAAATCTATGTGAGAGGGAAAATATTAAAAATCCTAAAGGAAAAATAATTCATACAATATATGAATTAAAAAAAATTATAGTCATAGAAATGTGAAAGTCACAGTCAGGCTGCCTGAGAACATCAAAAAGAAAATAGAACAAGAACGGAGTCAGCTATATGGGCTATTTAGTTGTGAGAAAGGAAGATACTAACCCAAGAATGACTTTGTATATTTAGGGTAGCACTGAGGTCTGTGTGGGAAGTTGAGTGAAATGGCAGAAAACCGTTATAGCAGATGAGATCACAAGGATGTTTTTTATTTATTTCTTAACCTTCTTTTGGACCAAACCCTGAAAAGCTGGTTCAAGATGGAATCCGAACCATATTTCCTGATAGAAATAATAAAGAAATAATTGTATAGTGAATGACAATCAGTAAGGGCCCAGAAATGATATGATTAAATTAACAAATTTTTTTTCGTGACTGTGAAATAGTGGGATACAAGGAGAGGAAAGGTAGTAGCTATTTAGTCCACCTGAAACAAGTGTTGAACGTCCTTTTGAGCCTATGCAAAAAAAGTAATTGGTCTGTCAGAGTGGGTGGCACAGATTCATTTGTCTGGCAAACTTCTGTACCTGGCATGCAGATGAGGAAAAGACAGGACAGAAATTTTTGAGATTGTGCCTTGGAAGGTTTGTGTAGCTCATATCAGCCACCTACCCAGAAGGAAATTCCTTGTTTTGGGTATGGGACAAAGGCCTAAATTTCCATTATGACCAGCTATGGTCTGTTCAACAGATAGTAATGACAGTCCTTCTTGTCCTTTTTATCATTTTTCTCACTCACTACATGCTCATCAGATTGTCTTTATGATATAGACTGCTTAACCCTGAATTACAGGGGAACACTTGCCTTACCACTGCAGACACTTGCATATGGAGGTAGTGCTGGAATCTAGCAGACAATCTCACAGGAGATTTTTCTTTCACTGAATATTACTCTTTAGAGTGCTTTGAATAGACAAAGGTGCCCGATTAAGCTGATTAAAGGGTTTTAATCTGCGACCTTGAAAAGCTAATTAAAAATAGACCATCACTTTCACCAAACCCAAGGCAAGAGTTCTTGAATATGTGCAGATTGAGTTATCAGTTAATTTTAAAATAGGCACAATGACAAACAGGATTGAAGATCATCCAATTCTTTACACAAATCTGATCACACTGTAAATGAGCAACAGTACAACAGTACTTGAAAACAATGCATAGACACATAATAGATACTGAAACAAAGAAATGCAGATCACAACTATTGTGTGAGATAAAGTATTATAATAGTATATTGAAAAGCACTTATTTGAAGATGTAAGAAATTCAATTCAATTGCTAAGTTGTACCAGACAGTATTTAATATTTTCTGATATTCTGATATAGTAAGTGATTATTTGTTAAATAAAAATATTATATTTGCAGGTGTAGAATATCTTAAACTCATTTTTGAACTAAATCATCAGTTATGTCAATTTTCCAGTATATTTTTTGTCCTGACAATCATGCTTTCACTGTAATTGAAGAGAACTAACAGTGTTTCCTTTTGGTCTTCGTTGAGAATTAGTTTAGGATTACGGTAATTTCACAAATGGAATTTCTTAGAAATGTCTACCTTACCTCATGCAAACCCTCAAACCAGTAAACAAACAAAAGAAATACACAAGCAAATAATCCAGTTTGGAGGTCATTAATAAGTTTCTTCTTCTGCACCGTCATACAAAACGTGCTAGACAAAGACAGACCAATAAATCACTTGTACCTGTACATCTAACGTATAGAAAGATTCAGCCAGCTGTCAGTTCAGTAGGAAATCTCAGCTGAATTGGCCTATTTCTTGCCTAGTGAAAAATTCCTGTCTCCTTTTCCACTAATTATACCTTTAGAGACTATTCGTATTTGCAAATATGTATGAGTATGTGCATCCAATTTTTTTTTTTTTTTACTTTGTAATCAATGCTGCACTTGTTTTTTATTTCAACTTTATTTTCTTATTTCTGTAAGGACAAGTCTTTAGGCATCAGCCAGAAAATACTTGGTTTAGTTTAACAGTGAGTTTAATACTTGTTAAATATGACTTTTTTTTTTTTCAGTTCATAACTACAGAATACGTGGGTTTGGTATAGATCAGAGAGGGAAGAAGATCTAATATGCAACTAGCAGAATCTAAGATCGTAAATTGGATTATTTTGTTATAATCTCAGCCTTTTCACTGACTTCACCCATGCTGTTGTATCTCAGAAGGGTAAAATAAGTTCATTTTTCAAAAATGCTTTGTGAAGCATTCACAGTCTAGCCCAGAATGATAAGTCTTTAATGGTTATTTTAGCTTCAGAATAGCTGCGTTTGAACACAATGCACCACAGAGGTGAAATGGAGGAGAAAGAGAACAAGCAGGAAATATGGTATGCTCTATAAAAGTGTATGTTCTCAGGTCACAATGTCTCTGGCTTTGTACAGAAGTATTTCTTTCTTCTTTCTTTTTTTCTTGTTTCATTTCAGAAGTAAAATCAGTGTGGAAAGACAGTGAAACAAAAGGAGAAGTCCTTTTTTAATTATTATTATTATTTTGTTAATGACAATATATTTGTACCTGCTTCCGTAAGAAAAAGGATGTGGGTGTGTGTTCAAACAGACCCAATCTAATTTTTAAATAAGATCTAGGACAATGATATTCTCTACGCTCCCTGTGGTCTAAAAGTCATCCACTTTGTCAGAATATGCCTTTTCAAGGGAGACAGATGGCATGAGCTGAACTGCGTGGAAACAGTGTTTGTGCTTTCTCACCACATCTAAGGCACAATGCTGCTGTATTTTTTCTGAGGGGGCAGAGTCTAAAGAAGTCTCCTAAAGAGGGCCATGATTTTGCTTACTTGGCATGACAACTATCAACTGAACTTTCTGCTGCAGCTCCTCTGCTGCTACTTGCTAGTGGAACCATCTTTCTGACAATAATTTCATTTATATAAGTGATTTTATAAATATATTTAAAATCCTGTGGTAGTTTTTATGTTCCTCAAAAGCCTAACAGAAACATACCTAAATTCAACCAAAGGTAAACCTTCGCAGGCCTCTCTGTACCTGATACCTTCCACCAGACTCAATAGAAAGAGCACCAGGACCCAGATCACACACACACACGCACATACACACACACAAAATATTTCATTGTCTTCTAGTCTTCCTCCAGTAGTCCCCTCTATTTGCTGAACTGATAAGGAAACTGAGCTCCTGCCTAGGTGCCAGCATTGGCACAAAAACACCAAATGAATTCTTGCAACTTCTGGGACAGAACTGCATATGACATTTGCTTGAATTTTACTGCTTGCAGACTACACGATGTATTTGCAAACAGGAGATTCTTTTGCCCTAAGATTGGGTAATGCTCACTCTAAATTTCTGCCAGGAAACCAAGACTCTGTCTTTTCAGGTAGGCAAGCAGAGGAGAAGGAAGGGAAAGTGGGAAGGAACTTCAGGCATGAATAAAGAAGACAAAACTCCCTATGCACCCCAGGTGACAGAAGAAGGTTTTCCTGAGGACTTTGGTTCAGCCCGTGAAGATACTAGGAGTTGTTGAATTGGAAAGCATAACTAGAGGGAAAGACCAAGCTCAGGCAAATTTGGCAAGGGCAAATTTTTATGATGTTCTTTTTATTTTCATGTATGCCGGACAATAAATCTTATCTTTTTTTTCTGTTTAAAAGATTATCCTGTTCTTATATTTGTCCCAATTATGTGAATCTTTCAGGTTTGAAAGCCATTTCTGTGCTTTTGGAATGCCTAGTTTTATGAAAGGTACAGGAAAATGTACTGAAAATCTGTGTCTGTTAAGGGTCCCACCTGCACTTGAAACTACCCATTGCCCCTAAGTTTCCTAAGCATATACAATTTTACCTTCTTCTCTGAGCAAACAACTTGCCTATACTAGTGACCTACAGAAGCGGTACCAATAGCACTCTCACACAGAAATGAGAGATTATTTTTTACTCACACAGTAAGCCCTAGTTTTCTCTAAATGAATAGCTGAGAAACAAAGAATATGTATTTGAAGGAGATCACTAAAATAAATCCTGCTTACCAAAGTATGTGAGCGCTCCCATGGAAAATCATATGCCAAAAATAAGAGGATGAATGCCTTTCTTTCTTATTCCTAGGTGTAGGTCCACTTTGCCATAAGAACAAAAATTACCTTAAAACCAGAGGAATTTGGTTAACCTACTTTATTAGCTCACTAGCATCTCAGTCTTCTGCATCTCCAAAGAGAATTAGAAAGAAACCAAGAAAAAAAACTCTAGTTGTGATCACCCAGTGGCAGCAAGTTCATAAGGTGTAGTGGAAGGTTATGTTGTGCCTCATGAAAATGCCTACACACTTTACACATGATTGATTTTCCATAAAAATGAGGAAGTATGATTTGAAGTGATTCATACATTAACTCAGGCCCTTAGTATATTTAATCCAAACAAACATTTTGACCTGGAACTTTATTTAGCACCAGGGTGCAGGGTGCTGAAAGTTCTCCACGCCTGACTAAGCAGTTCTGCCTATTGTAAGTAATTTGCATATTGAAGCTACGGAGAAGATTGTCTAGCAAACAGTATCTTTTTGTCTCAGAAAGTGACGGTCTCAATAAGGAGTACATTCCATTGTCAATATTTTAACGTTTATCTTGCTTAATGTAAAATCAATACTTTAGCATAAGCTAATTACTCCCAGCATTATGTTACAAATGCACTCCTTTATTGGCCTGTAAACAAAAGAAAACACAAGACAAAGCAGGTTTTTACTAGCATAAATTTTATCCAATTCTCAGCCTCCCTGAAGTAAAAAAATCCATTAAAATTGCCTGTATGAATATCTAGAGCCTTTTGGGAAAGGAACCAAGTTAAATAATTATAATACAAATTGCTTAAACTTAAGTAAAGCCTGTCATCCCATGAATTAACGCAAGTCTGTCTCTCTTGACTTTATGAATAAATGTTTTTATTATTTTTCTGTTACCAATAGGGTATCTGCAATCATTCCTGTTAAAGCTGAGTTTCACATAATTAATGTTACTTTAAATCTACAATCATGTGTGTTCCTAGATTACATCTGCTATGTATGTGCATCTCATTTTTTATGCTACTGAAAAAAGTTTCCAGCTTTTTCGGAGTAAATGAAATAAGATTAATTTCACACCATGCTAACTTGATATTTAGATTGATACTTATTAAGATAGTTCTTCTGTTTACTTCCAAATATTCTGATTTTTGGTTTAAATTACCATAGACCGCCCAGAAGTTAGAAGAGAAAATATGTGTAAGCAACAAAAAATCTCCTTGAATAAATTATTAACTAGGAATGACAAAAATATTTTTTTAAAATATCAAATGGAAAGATCTCAGAAGTGAAGACAAAAGTATTTCCTCTACTTGCCATAATCTTATTTCATCCTGCTAAACAACACTTATAGGATGCCCTTTACTGGTCACTAGTAGAAGCAATTACAACAAGGAAGTGAAAGAATACTGCCAAATGAAAAACTTGTCGTTTTCATATACTGAGGTAGTATTTTATTTTTAATTTGTGCTACACAAATCATGGCACAGCTTACAATCTACAGCCAAGATGGAAATTAATTGTGCTAGGAATATACAAGCACAAAGAAGACGCAGTAACTGCCCTAGAAAACATAGCAGCCTAAACAGAGAAGTCAGACAAAGAGAAAGAGAGAAAACCTACATACTCAAATGCTTCTTCCTGTGCATTCTCTCTCTAACCCCCTCCCCACCCATTCTCTTTTAAATAGAAGCAGGATTGATGTTGACAATATGCCTTTCAAATACAGCAGTGTGATGAAACAGTGAACCACTCAACAGTGTGAACTGAAAGAAAGACAGGATTGCCACTTACCATGGCAATAAGCAGGCAGTGTGACAGCAAAATAATATTTCTTCACTTACATACAGCATTTTTTTATTTGGTAATATGAAATAGGAATGCACATATGTTCAAATGCTAAGAGCACAGATTTCAGTTAGCATACCAGAAAAGATGATCCCTCTGCTTTAAGGATTTTTTTCTCTCCTGTAAATACAGTTTCACCTCTTCATGCTGCTTTCCTCCCCCATCTTTAAGACCAAGCAATCCTGAAGAAAACAAAATTGTTAGTACTCCCTGTTTCATTTTGTTTGGTTTTTTTTTTTTCCTATATGGGCTATTTCAAAGCACTGAGACATTCAAAGCATCTTGCTGGTAGCATCTGCTTCATTATAGAAATTTAAACTGTCTCTATTACGTGTGTTTTGAGGAAAGGCTGAGAATATTGATCGCTCTATTCCGTTAGTGAGTTGTTAATCACAGGAATACTCATGAATGCATGACTGAGTGCCTACTAATGGAAATTAAGGATTTACTATCTGGTTCTGTAAAAACAGTATTACTATAGATTCCTTGGACTGCATGGGAGCAGGGATGTTCATAAATCTTGTGCAGACATTTTGCTAAATATTTATGACTGTAGTAGTTTTCAATTGGTTAAATGCTTCTCTCTTACAATGATGTAAATTTAGAGTAACTGTCATTGAATTGTGAGCAAAATCAACATATAGAAGAGCAAAATGAGGCCATGTTGTTACTGATGCACCCTATTAAATGACTCTATTCAATTCACATGCAGAATGTGTATTTACTGTGAAAAAAAAGATGCAAAGGTTACATGTGCTGTTGTGGGTAGCATTACAGTGCTGAGCACATAGAATTATTCCGGTGATTTAGATCATGGTAAACACTGTCTCAAAAATATTAAACTTAAATTACATAAGGTGCCTGGCTGGACTGATGAGATGTGTTTTATACCTCTACAAAATCTGGGGAATTTAAATCAATCACAGGGAAAAGCAAATAGATCAAGTGAATGCCTTCCCATTAGCTCAGCAATGCTTGACAGAAATAGGACAGCAGAGAACAGTTTTTTGCTAGTGCACATGGGGTTCTGTTGATGTCATCTGAATTTTATTCTGCACTGCTTATGTATTGTTGCCTGGAGGAACCCTGCAGTATTAAGGTAAATACAGTAACTTGGAGCTTTATCACTGAACATGCTCCTGCCAGTCTATTATGAAGATAATGTGGGGGTTTTTTTCAGGCAGGGGAGTAAAGTTCTATCCGCATACTACCACAAAATTAACAGAATAAATAAAGAATAGACAATGCAATTGTTGAGTTCACCCAATATAAAATCATAGAATCACAGAATTTCTCAAATTGGAAGGGAGCCATAAGGACCATCAAGTCCAATTCCCTGCTCCTTGTAGGACTATTTAAAACTAAACCATATGACTAAGAACCCCATCTAGACACTCCTTGGACTCTGACAGGCTTGGTGCTGTGATAACTTCCCTGGGAAGCCTGTCCCAGTGACCAACCACCCTTCCTGTGAAGATATTTTTCTATTGTTCAACATGAACTTACCGTGTTGAAGCTTTATTTCATTTCTTCATGTCCCATTGCTGGTCACCAAATAGAGGACACTAGTACCTCCTCCTCCATTGCCCTATATGAGGAAGCTGTAGACTGCTATGAGGGCAACCCTCAAACTTTTCCCTAAGGTGAACAAACCAAGTGACCACTCTCTTATGTTTTAGCCTGAAGGTCTTTCAATGCCTTGATTACCCTCTTCTGGACATAGTCTAATGGCTGATCCCCTTCTTATACTGATGAGCTCACACCCGCATACAATACTTGTGATGGGGCCACACCAGCAGAGGTCAGAGTGGGACAATCCCCTCCCTCGACCAGCTGGTGACGCTTTGCCTGATGCCCCCCAGGACATAGTTGGTCTTTTTGGCTGCCAGGGCACTGCTGTTTCATGTTCAACTTCTGTTGACCAGAATCCCTCATCTTTCTCTACAGGGCTACTTCCCAGTCTCTCATTCCCCAATTTGTACATATATCCAGGATTATCTTTGCTGTTAAAGCAAAGAAGAAAAGTATTTCAGTATTCACATTCACTTTACCTACCTCATTAGTAGCTCTGTGCCATTTATAACCAGAGTTTACCTCATACTAAACTGTTAATGCCTACTAAACTGTGTAGTTTACAAGTAACACAGTTCCTAAGAAACAGCACACTAAAATATTTACACTTCTGTTCAAAGAGCACTGAATTCACCTTACTGTATATGATTACATTTTCATATGGTTAAATCTGTGCTTCATGCTATTTTTATGTTTTTCTAGATTTCTGTTCCTATTCCTGTCTTTCACAACTTCTGATCTTTTAACTGGATACCCACCTATTAACCTTGCAAATGTATTAGCTGGATGTCACTGGCCTGTGTAAATGAGGGTGTAGGAGCAGATCTGATAGATCTGAGTCAACCCATTTGTGAGATCATCTAGACAGCTGGGTTTTTTTCATGCTAGGCTCATACAACAAGAGCTGTGCAGAAGCTGTGGATTCTTATTTTTATTCTGGTGAGTAGCAAAGGGTCAGCAAATTCTGAGATCCAGGCATAAATTTTCAGAAGTATAATAAAGAAGTTGCTGAGAAACTACAGATCTCCTTGTCTCATGTCTGTTCTAAATCGTATGTCAAACCTAACTCTACCCTTTCATACTAGTTTTTTCTATCTATTCTTTCTGTTATGCATTTTTAGCTCTCACCAGCTTTTGTCTCCAATCTCTCTCAGCCTTTAATCTCCATGAATCATTCCCTTTGGCCAGACTTCCTTATTGTTAACTGTACTCATTTGGAAATTATACACTGTAATATCCTTTTGACTGGGTGTAAGCAGCCGTCCTAGAGAATGTTCAGAATTACTTTTTCAATACAAAATGTTCCAAAGAGATCCAGAAAATGTCCATAGAAAGTGACATAGAAAAACCAAAAGAACTACTGAGCTCAGCCATAAAGTCATTCATTGTTATTCTGCTCAAATAAAACAAGTTGACTTTTTAGCTTTTTTTGTTAAAAACTTTTATTTTTCTTTTAAAAGGTGCCAGTGTCAGTGCAGCTTATGCTCTGTTATTAAGATGGCTTGTATCAAGTCCAACTCTTCTTCTCTTTAAATAGTTTGAAAAGTGTGTGACTGAAATGAGAAGTGAATAAAGAAAGCTGTGTTTCATTTCACTATATGTGACAAAGTAAAAAGTAATTTATCTTTTTTTGTGTGATGTCATTATGAAGAAGAAATAGAAAGCCTTAGCAGCAGCACAGAGAATATCTCATATCTCCTTCAACATGGTAAAATTCAATCATTCAGTAGCCACATTCATAAAGAACATTTTTAAGTCAAAAATTCTTGTAAAAGTTTTCCTCTGTCTCCATCAGCCTGTGCTTCAAAGTCATACCCGGCACAGCAATTAAGCACGGCCTGTTTTGAATCTTAGGAGCCAATGTTTTCCTCCAAAATTATAGTCAAATATACATTATCCTCACTTAAACTAAGAAATTGAAGGCTTTCCCGCATAAATTTGTCCATTTCATAAATAATAACTGTTAAAAAACATGGGACAACATATAAAGCTTCAATTTCTTAAATGTTGACAAGTCAAATGACAAATAGGTTCCCTTGTTTAAAGCTCCATATTTATTCAAAACTTTTCCAGAAAAGCTCCCTAACTGGACTTTTCTAAGTCATATTCTCAGTTCCTGTTCAGGAGGGGCTTGGCTTTCTGTTTCTTTGCAATTTTTGCAGTGATGCTTCCATACTTCTTTTCTCTGTTTCTCATGCACACATGCACCTCTCTACTGGGGAAAAAAAAAAAAAAAAGAAAAAAATAAGAAAAAATAAGAAAAAGAAAAGAAATCACACTCCCTGACACCTAGAAGAAATCCTAGAAGCAAACAATAAAATCCCAACAAATCAAAACATAAAGCCTAGCAAAATTTTATCATTCTCATGCACTTTTATTGTAGAAAGTGAAATGTACCTGTGCTTTCAGCTGCTATTTGTTCTAGAGCAATTAATAGGCGACTTCTTACAGTTATCTTCAAGGGATTGTGACAGTTACTCTTACCTACCACAATGACATTTATCTATCCCTCAGTTTTACATAAAACTAATATTCATTGTCAGTATCATGCATCATACCTTTTTCTGGTTAGTTTTGTTCGTTTGACTGTTTGTTTTTCCTACAGTTACTTCACCAACTAACATTAGAAAGGTTTTTCAGGGTTGTAGGGATGGTTTTGTGTTAATGTGCCTATACTTTTAGCAATCTGTAGTCAGAAAAACTATGAGATACACTATACCTGATTTATTACATTTATTCAAGAAAGAGAAAGAGCAGGTAATAACTATAAGCTTTCCAGACAGGGACAAAATCATAAAATTTTCACTTAGGCTGTGCTAGGTAAATATTAGTGGCAGGCACATAGAGATATATGAGTAAAATATGCACTGACACAGTAGAACTAAGAAAAAACAGGACATTGAATAAATAGAACATTTCCCCTTTATCTGCACATTAAAGTACAAATAGGACACAAATTTTATATACAAAGAAGCTAGACAAGAAACTTATTTCACACATTTACTAAGAATGCGACTTACGTAGTTGGATTTCAAATCTAGTCTATGCATTTTCAGGGTTATTTTTTGCATTTCAGGGGAATGCAACTATGGTAACTAAGAATCCCACTGCCATAAATACTATTCATAAGTAAACATTCCCTGCTCTAATCCATGTATAGCACAAGGAAAAGCATTCTGTGTCTTGGTGAGTTTAGGATGTAAATTAACAAAAAAGTCAAATAATGGAGACAGCAGAAGCATTGTCTACATTTTACAATCAGCAAACCAGAGCAAAGAGATTTGCTGACATTTGTCTACTCTGTATGCAGATGCTACTGCCTTTGACATGGGGATTCAGGGTGAAAAAATCTCATAATAAAGTAAAAAAGCTTGTTTCTGAACATACAGCCAGGGCTTCAAACAGAGAAACTATTCAGTTTACCAGGCTTCTATTGGATGTTTAATAATAGGGATTTTGTAAAAGAGATGCCCTCTAAAACAAAACAGGAACAAAAGCTACAGAATTTTCTTCATACACTCTTTCTAACTGCCATCAAAGAGCAGTGATTCAAACTCTGCCAGCCATGGCTGCACTTGAACTAATGACTTAGAAGTGAAAAGGCTCCTCAGTCTATTACTAATCTCCTGAGTCATCTGGGCTTTCAACACTTTTTTTAAAGCTATATTTACTGGGATCAGAACAGTTGCCCTTCTTAGAATAGATTTTATGCTGGAGCCCACAGTCCAGAGTTCAAGAGTCTTCCATTTGAAAAAGAATAAGTCATACTGTCTGCGTGCAGTCACTTTCTGACAGCAGGGCAAAAGCTTGCCTATCCAAATAACAGGATATGATTAAAAATGTCTTCCTTACATGTTAGATATCTCACCTTTATCAGTGAATGTATAAAGACAATTGCCTTCTATTTTATTTTATCTCTTTCTTTTTCACATTTATCTATCTTCATAAAAGTAGACGAGGCTTAGCTAAATAACTTTAAAAAAAAAAAAACAAACCCAACAAAAATTACTTTTATATTGTCACGTTAGCTACTGGAACAAATGGAAAAATTACGTAGTGAGAGAAATAAAGACATAAAAAGGAGGGAAAGATTATTTAAATCAATAAATTATGTTTATTTTTGTCAATAAATTATGTTAATCAGATACCACCCATTTTAGAAAGTTAGTGACCATTTTACAGGACATATGGAATATGGTTTTCCTTTTTCTATCTTCTGGAGTTCAGAACTATTATTTAATGTCTTGAAGTATTTGAAATTGAGAGCAATTGTTACATTCACGTTTAAATATCCTCCTTGTATCATGGTCTTTATATTTGTTTTGAAATTCATGTTTCATCTTTTCAAGTGCATGGATGTGTAACAGTGCGAGTAATCAGACACAACCACATTTCTGAATTCTGATGCTGAAATTCAGCACTGAACTCAGTGTGGGATAGAGCGCAGGTGCAGGGGTCACTTGTATATGTGCAGACATATTTTCTATAGTAGAAAAGCATTGAGCAGAAGCAGTTTTGCTGCACTGTGCTTCACACAGCTAATGCCAGATGCAGATTGCAATGCTGACACAGAAAGAGGTATGAATTCTAGTCCCTAATAGTTATAATGGAGAATATGCAGTCATACTGACCATTTCCTTGCAGAGGAAAGATAATATTGCCTGCTCACTTGGCATAAGACTTCCCCTGCTTCTAGACATATTCATTCTTTCTAGTCATGGAGTGGACTGTAGTCTTAGCTCAGTTAACAACAGGCTTGTAACATACTAACATGATTGATTTGTATGTTCTTTTCCATGGTCATAAGTGATATCTATCCTTACATAAGTTTGACAGACACCTAGAGAAAAGCTGCACAGGTACTAAATGCTATCACAGCACTTGCTCTTTGCTTTTCCTAAGTAAACTAACATATTGTGTTGGAGCACTGCTCCTTTAAGGATTGGGAAAAGTTGCTAAAATCCAGAAAGTGCAAAGATGGAGAAAAAAGTTTCTTCGCATTTTTGTTTCCCACTGTTTCCAGCTTTAATAGTATCACTGCGCTGATGCTTGGTCTATGTTAGACTGTCACTAGCACTAACATAAACTCAGTGCAAATATTTCCTGGGCATATGTGAGATCCTGTTTCTTTCTCTGTCTGGGGAGGTACAGCAGGTATGGGTATTCTCACTCTTCCTCTGTTTTAGGTGGGAGATTATGTCTGTTCTTCATGGTCAATAATGAAAAAAAGAAGAGGATAATATTCAGAACACTTGTTACTTCACTTATATCTTCACCACTGGTGGACCATCTTGAGTTTTAATGGAGCCTGTGTTACAGTTTAGGTCTCAATCTTGTTAAACTGGATGAGATTTAAAGCCCTTTTAAATCCTGGTCAGAACTTCTTTGTTCAGATAGAAAGGGACAGTACATAAATAACAACTAGAATTAACTATGTAGAAAAGGTATACACTGTCTAGAAAAATCTGCAGAAAATGAGTTCTTGTTTTGACTGAATCCCTAAGTGGTTTAAAAAATATATTTTCTAAAAATATCTGTTGCTATCAACAAAGATAACTGTATTTTTTTTTTCTTACTTATTTTCAGCCTCAGGATACTATAGTCATTTATTAAGCAGGTTAGAGCTGTAACTTTTATGTATGAATACCTATTCAGCTGGAAAAAAAATCTATCGCTGTGACTCCAAGAGTCACAACGTAAGTTCCAGACTGTGAACATCATCACATCAAGAATACAGTGACCCTCCAGCAATTTGATTTTTCTTAGACAGTCTGTATTCCTAGGAAATTTTAAATTGCACTCAATGAAGCAGGAAGAAGGAAAAGTAAATTATGATACAGTCCAGTATTATTCAAATCTTCTGATAATCAGGTTATGAAACTTAATGTCTGTGAAATCATGTTTTTAAGACCTTTATATTCATAGAATAGAAATGGTGGCTTCTATTTCTTAAAAAATGGATGTCACCAGGAGAACCACTCTCATGTTTTAGGGAGATCTGTGGCTGAAAAACATTTAGATGTAAAGACTGGAATTTCCCCAAAGATTTTTTTAAAAGACTGAATGCTATTCTAATACTCCGTCCCACAGTATTGAACTCTTCTGGGGTCACAACATCATGCTATTCTGCATGAACAGGGCATGGTATAATAAATCAAGTGCAAAAAAGATTTAAACAAACTATTTCTAGGAATATTTAGCATGGGCAGTCTATACATAACTAATTTGAAGGAGACAAGGACACATAAATGTATTCAGTCACACATCTACACTTGCTAAATCCTCTTTATTTCAAGTTACAGTTCAAACATTCTTACCTTATTTATTCACACAATTACTTTGCACCTAAGCCTGGAATACAATAACGAAAGAGAGTACATGGGCACGTATAATTCCCTGAAACAGTTCTCAAGGTGTCTGGGAAGTCAGAAGCCTCATTCCAGTTAGCTTCTTCCTAATCTCTCCTGTTAGTTGAATCAGCCTCATTTGATACAGCTGATTTAAGTTACATTTTAAGGCTGATTTATAAAACTCCTTCGCTATCTTGTGCACCTGCAATTTTGTGATAGCCATAAGTTCCACAAAGGACAGATGAAGCGTAATATTTTGACGGACAGCATTGCTGATACCAGGATAAAACTTGAGTTGCATATTGAAACATTTACGTACTTCAATTTTTCCCTAAATTACACCCAGTTCCTTTGGAGTTTGATTAGATTAGTTTAACATTCTTCAGCATATTCTAAATTATATGCTTTGATTATTTAAATACTGTTGTACAGTTTTCTTCATCAACCTATGACATGTATGGTGCACGGCATTTCTGGTGATTTGTGAGCTAAACTAAAACAAATAAATCTTTACACAGATTTAGTACACCCCTACAGGTCGTCTTTGAAAGCTTCTAATAATGAAAGCAGCAGGGAGTGAAACAGGACAGAGTAGGAAGACACATTGTTTTGACCCAACAGCCAAAGAGACTCTGTCAATTAAAATAGTTCTTTTTCATGTTTGAAAAGTTGAAAGTGTAATTACTCAAGGCTACACAGTAGAACAAGTATTTAAAAGTGGTATGTGCGATTTCACGACAGGTTTCTGACAATTCACACAGTGCAAAGCAACACAAGAAACACCATCAGGCAATCCTTTAAGAGACTAATTTATCTCTTGAACTGCATTGGTTCTTCTTTTTACCACCTTCTTTAGCTACACAAAAATTTTAAAAGTAAAAAATCTTCTCACGGTAACTTTTCTTAAAGTACAATTTCAAAGCTACCCTTAAAAACACTTCTCCTAATTTTGGAATATTTTCACCAGAAATCATGGATATTATGAATAGGGCGTCTACTGGATACCTGTTGCATTCTGAAGTTTGGGGAAAGTTATGTTTTGCTTTAATGTTCATATAATTTTTTGAGATAAAATTGTTTTCCACTGTCCAACTTTCCTGAATATTCTCAAGTACATGTTATTCTTACTGCCTTTGGCACTGAATTCTCAAAGCAAAATGTATCTCCCATACTGCGCCAGAGCCATGGGTTGTTGCAGAGTTATACATGGTGCACAGCCAGGAATAAGGCCAGATACTGTCCAAATAACCAATGTGTGCTTGAGCAGAATGAAGGCACATTAGTGGATCTACAACTACTATATGTCACATAAAATTCATACATCTGTATCAAATTAATTTATGCCCATTTTAAGGACAGACCATTTGCTTTTGGTAACAATACTTGTTACAAGTTAATTCTTGCTGTTTTTTTGCAAATGAGCCAATATTTAATTTAGTGTAAATGTTTCCATTTTATCTTAATATTGAAATCCATCCCCTAGAACTACCCTGGCCTGATTTATACTTTTGACTATATCTATCTTCATGATTATACAGTGCACCATGCTTAACAAGCAGTGATAATTTCCTTACTACAGCTTTCTAGTGTAACAAGGTGACTACTCCTGCGGTTTTACTGGTAAATGCAGCAAAAGTTCGGGATCCATGTTCCTGAATAAGCATTGCAAGAATCTAATTGTAAAACTTAAATTTAAAGCAAATTACTTTTTACTTTTTTCTTTTTTTTTCTTTTTTTTTTTTTTTCTAGTTGCTTAATTTTTGTTTTTTGTTTTTTTGTTTGGTTTGGTTTGGTTTTTTGTTTGTTTTTCTGGGTTTTGGGGTTCTTTTGTTTCGGTTTGTTTTTGTTTTTAATTGGAACATATTGCAAAAGTAAGGGAGAATCTAAACATTGGTAGAGAAATGTATACTCTAAAGTCTCCTCAGGACAAAAAGGGATTTAAACACTTCACCTGAACCCTGATGATGTAAATATTAGGAATTAGCAGTGTGCCAGTAAAGTTGAAATTGTCAGGTTTCAGAAACAAATTTATGTAAATGAATTACAAAAGGTTTTTTTGTTTTTGTTTGGTTTTTTTGGAGGGGGTTTGTTTGGTTTTGTTTTGTTTTGGGGTTTTTTTGTCTGTTTGTTTAGTTAGTTTGGGGGGTTTTTTGGTTTTCTTTTGGTGTTTTGGGGTTTTTTTGTATGTTTGGTTTGGTTTTTTGTTTGTTTTGGTTTTGTTTTGTTTTGTGGGGGTTGAGGGGGGGGTGTGTTTGTTTTTTTGTTTGTTTTTATCTGAAGATTCAGTACAACAATCTGTATCTATCCAGAGTTGATATTGGAGATTCTGAAACCGTGGCTCGTGGTGCACAAGTAAATTGTTAGAATCATGGAAAAAATTGTTTTCTTCCTGCAAAATGCTTTGTAATTCAGTACTTTCAAAACATGGCTGAGATAAAATATTTCCTTTTGTAACTATGATAAGAGATTTAATTTATTGTTGTTGTTCTTGCAAGAAGACCCCCTACAGTACTAAACAGAGAATACAAATGAATTGAAATTTTGGTCCAAAACAGGACATTCACATATGTGTAAAATGAAGGATTTAAACAAATATTTGAGCAAAATGCTGACCTGAAGACTATGTGAGATAAATATGTATTTATTTATATATGTATCCATCTAAATCACTATTTTGAGATATATTTTTTAAAATGGAGGCATGACAAGAAAATATACGTTAACTAACTAGGTCCGAAGGAGCTCATGCACTTCACACCCTTCCTATAATGAATTTTGATTACCCACTAATCTACAGCCTGAAGAAACCACAGAGGTCCATGAGCCCTCCCAGTCAGCCTGTCCAGTGTTTCTCTCTGTTGCACCATATATCTTCTCTGATATTTAATAGGAACTTACATCAGTGCCTTTTAGGTGTGTGGGTTTTTTGGTTTTGTTTTTGGGGTTTTGTTTGGTTGATTGGTTTTGGTTTTGGGTGTTTTTTTGTTTGTTTGTTTAATGGATGTGAAAAAATTGGCTTCCTATTGGACAAACTTGAATATTTCTACTTTGAATGTTTCTACTTTAAAGATTTCTGTCCTCATTCCTCTCTGTACTTCTTTAGACCAAAACATTAGTTATTCTCACAGATCACATGTTCTTTCTACTTCCTTTCTCTGTACTCCCTCTGATTACTCTCTAGAAGTGCAGTGTCAGACCTGGAAAAAAAAAAAAAAAAATTCCATCCAATGCATTACAAAAACTCAGCATAATTATGTTTCAGGTTTTAAAAGCTGTTCTGTCCTTCTCTTTTTTCTTACCTCCTCCCAGGTATCAACTTTACAGTTGAATAAAATTTCATGGTTTTTTTAGATTCAGTAACATCCAGGAATTCAGGAGGAGGCATGACCTGTGGGAGACTTCATATAAAACTAACCCCCCACCCCTCAAACTCAAGTTACAATAGTATTCATTTTGGATCCATTGATGTTATCCAAGAATAACTGTAAATTGTCTGTAGCATCTGTCCAAATAAACATAGAATTCCTCTACCAATGACAGCACAGTAAATTAGAAAGTTGGGGGGTTTTTTCAACCAAGGATATTGCAGTAAAAGTAAAACAATTCTGATCATGTGTTTAAACAAAAAAAAAAATCCGTACAGTACAGTGTAACTGACAATAATTTAATCTCTTAAAAAAAAAAAAAAAAACAAAAAAAAAAATCCTTCATGAATTTTTATCTCTATGCCTGAATTCTATTTAGAATACTACTCACCCAATGTTGTTGGACTTAAATAAATTCTGACATGTTCATAAAGGAATGAAACAGTGTTTTATTAATGGCTCCCAGCTATCAAAAAACCTGTTGCTTCATCTGAACAATGCCATTGGGGTTTATTGAATTAATTCATGTTACTCCTGAGGACTGCTCACTTGTATGGCAGCCCTGAGAGATTCCAGGCTGCTGACTCATTCATATAATATTCTGCTATTTTATTTGACCTTTATTTGAGGGAAATTCAGCACTACAACAAAAAGGAGTCTCTCCAGCAGTGTTCACTGATGTTCATATTCTTCTGACTTTTATGTTTTTCAGAGCATGTGCATATGTCCTCTTTCTGGTCACCCATATTCTCTTGGGAACCAAGTGCCTCTACATAGTGGAGCAAGAACACTGTCATTCTTCCTAACAGAGGAACCAGAATATGCTGCAGCACTCAGGGGTGAATTAGTCCCAACCAGTTTTAAAACATTTGGTTGTACAGAGACAGAGGAAAAAGACGGGGAAAGAATTGTACTGTTGTCCAGGGCTGTATTTGCTGCCCATTGCACCAGTTTTACCTGTGACACAAACCCACGTGGCAGGTGTAACATGCATGTCCCAGATGGGCCCTGAAGTGAGTGCATTTTATCATCCTTCCCACAGACCTAGTGGGTGTTGTTTGCCCCACAGCTCTGTTTTTCACCTAATACAGCACCTTGCTTGATCTCATCTTCTGTGATTGGTGTTGGTGAAAATGAAATATAAGTTCTTACTTTAATGAATATAGTGAAAGCAAGTTGAGATAAAGAGAATAATACTTTTGCATTCAGCTCCAAGGGAAATTACTTTAATGTTTTGGCCCAGAAGTAAATATGGCTAATCAATGAGCCAGAAAAAATAGTCTCCGTTACTGAATATGTTTCCTCTTTAGCAATGTAAATAGCTAACCTTTCTTTCAACATTTTCTCTTTTGGGATATTTCTGACACAGGTCCTACTGAAAGCAAAATGTCATCAAAAGACAAAATTCTAACATGGAGAATAGGGTACAAAGGTATAGTGTTCTCTTTCTAAAATATTAAATTATGAAATTGTAATTTTTTGTGTAAGTTTACTCAACTAGGCAGCCTTGGGTCATGTGTTGAAATGAACTTGGAACACATATACTGTAGAATTTCAGTATATAATGATTAAATATTAAATGCATTTTAGAAAGTGTTTACAGTGTATGCAAACAGACTCTCCATGTCACACACAAGTACAGCTTCTGCTTTACTTATCTATCTAATCTATCTATCTATCTATCTATCTATCTATCTATCTATCTATCTATCTATCTATCTATCTATCTATCTATCAGTGAACTTAAAGAAGATGATAAAAGGGATGGTAAATAATTCTTATTTTCTCCAGTCCTTAGTTGTGGAAGCTGGTTTTTCGGTCATTAGAATAATCATGTCATCATATAAATGCACTTGATACCAACTTTCCTAGAGCATCCTCGTTGAAGCACAGGGTTATGTGGAGAGTAGCCAAACACGTCCTTGATAAAAAAGAATAAAAAGTGTTCAATTCTTCATTCCCTTCTGTACCATAAGAAAGTGAATGGTACATGCTGTTTATAAGAATATCTTTCCAGAGTTTGGTGCAGTTACTGAAAACACTGATTCTCTCATTTTGCAATCCAGAAAAGCATGATCAAAGGGATCCTACTAGCAGTAGGCCCAGTATTAATTATGTCTTTATTAAATCTCTGAAATTGTAGGAATAGTGTACAAATATTGAACTACTGGGGTTTTTCTACCAACCACAAATAGTAGTGTCTTGCATTGTAGTTATTTCTGTGATTAAAAATATATTATTATTCCTATGCTTTGCAAGCAAGAAGTCCCGTCCCTTGCCTTGCCTTGCCTTGCCTTGCCTTGCCTTGCCTTGCCTTCCATTCCCAAACCTTCTCTTCACAAACCTTCCCTTCACAAACCTTCCCAAACATTCACTTCCCTTTTTCACTGCCCCTTCAGAAGATATTTTTCCCTTTTGTTTTTTACAAATACTGAGACAGTCTCCTGGCTTTAAAATTTTACCATAAAATCAACTTTATCCACTCAGCTGGTGCTCTTGCTTCTGCAGGCTATGCGTCTTCACAATTTGCAGCATCCTTCTGAAAGCTAAGAGAAATGATCATGAAATGAATAAGAAAAAAGGGAATAAGTTTACAGTGATGGAAAATAATAATGACGTGGATTATAACTGTGGAAACAGTGTGTAGCTAGAAATGTAAGTAGTTTCAATGTTTTCATCCTGTAGTCAATAAATGGGAGAACAAAAGTCTACACACTAACATCAGGACAAAGTGATAAAGATGTTTAAATTTTTTGAAAATACATTTGTAAACACACACGCATATAGTTTATATTTTTTTCAAAAGTGAATACAAACATATGTGCATTAACATACATATAAATGTGTGTATACAGATATATATATATATATATGTGTCTATATGTCTATGTATGGCTCTAAATTTCTCCATCAGCAGAAAGGACACCTGCTGAAAAAAATCTCTCAAGAGTGATAATAATTTTGTGAGTGAAGATGTGTTTTTTGTGTTTGCATCCATGAGGAAATACAATAGTACACATCATAATGATATAATGAATGATGAATCATACACATGTTCATCTGATACAATAATGTAATTCAATCTTTATTACCTTTGTCGGTATAATCAATACATGCCAATTGCAAGTGACATATAGAGAGGCAGCATTAGTATAACAAAATGAATTTTGATCAGCCAAGCCACAGCAAGTCTGTCCCCATGCAGTGAAACTTGATTAAAGTATCCAAGCAGGAAGCAAAAGCATAACATTCAGGCAGTCAAACGGACAGATTGTTCATTCCAAAATATGACTTTCTTTACTTTACCTTGTCCATTTCCCCCTGGACTTCATCATAAACTTGAGGAATCAACCATTTCATGCTGTGAAAATCCACCTCTGCTGTTGTCTTACCTCTTCTGTGAAACACTGGATTTTTTTGCGAAATCATGGCGTTTTCAGAATTTACAGAAACTGCCCAATAATACTGAAATTGAATTAATATTTATATTAGTATTTGAGTATTTAAAAAATGTATAATCTTATTAAAAATGTTGAACATCTTGAATGATATTTATACTATTTCTATGTTATGTGTACTATTATGAAGAGTTTACTCAAACAAGATCCAGTTAGCTAAAAATCTGTGATTAAAAAATAGAAGATGAGTTTTTTTGAGTTTTTCTGCATGTGCTCTAAGACAGCTATTTGATGAGATTCATCTGTGCCTCCTGTTCTGATCAACTTATTCAGGCACTGGGGGTGTACCTACAGGTTATAACTGAGGCTTGTATTTTACCTTCTCTTCTGGAGCAAGGCACTTTTGATGTTTCCTGAAAAATGCAGTAAGTACTGTGTAGTCTTTTTCATTTGCAGACCTTAAAGTCCTTGATGAAGAGCATAGTCATCTTTATCTTCCCTTTTCCATCTAGGCAAATAAAGATGAGGAAATTACTTACTGAAGAACAAACCCTGAACTATCACTTTTTCTCGTAAGCCCTCCTTCATGTCTGTTAATATCTGTGGCACTGAGTTAGTGAGAGTTTGAGTAAATTTCAGAGCAACAGTAATGGTCTTTCCCAGTCAGCATCCTTCATAGGAAATGACTTCTTACAATGGCCTATTGAGGTCTGCATAATATCTTTTATGTCATCCACAAATGCTGGTTGTTTAGCCCCATTTCAAGTTGGAAAGAGAGAAAATCAAGTTTTCTCTCTGAAATTCAGTATCTGTTAGAGCTTCTCACTAAGTCAAGAGTATACCATCAGGAGGATAGAGTAGTCTTCACAAATACTGTTTTGAAGGTGGATCTTATGAAGACCTACATAAATAATAAGCCAGACCAACAAGATACTTTCTTGTTTCTAAACCTACTCTTTGAAGGCAAACACAACCAACTTATGAGAAAGAATCCCTTCAATAACTAAGCTGTACCTTGATTGCTGCTTTAATGCTTTTAAGTTCAGAAAATAGACAGCTTTAAATCTTAAGGGTACCTGACACTTTTCTAGTTTGTTATGCAGTTCAATTGTCTGCATATATCAATCATTTGTCTTGGGGTAATTACAATTTTGATTTATACATTGTCAACAGAGCAAAATTACTTACTTAATTTTTCTTCTTCTCCATGTTTTTCATTACCAAGAACATTTTCCTTGACTGGAGTTCAACCTATATATTACTCAGGAGTACAATTTATTTCCTAAGCACCGTTAAGAATTTTACATCTCTTTTTTAATTGTTGTAGCAGAGTATTGGAGAGAAGGTTCTCAGCTAGGCATAAGAAGCAGGACACAGTGATTATGTGGGTGACTATGATTAGATTTATTGCTAATACAATATCTAAATATTGTCAATGGAGTATCTACATAACAACTCTATCATCTGTTACAATAGATTACAGTATAATTAGGTTGCGGTCCCAAGCTGCAGTGAGATCTCCTTACTATCTAAACTCAGAGAAGTCTTGGTCCTGCTATGTTCACTTAGTCTCAAATTTGGTCAACAATCTACATCTAAAGGGTTTGGTTAGAAACATACATGTTTACAATCTTTTGGCCTTGCAAAATTCATAATTACCAGGCAACAAAGGCCCTATGTAGCTACTTTAGGATTTCATCTACCTATTTGACTGAATCTTAGTGTTTTTTACTCACACAGTTGAAAGGGAGTGAGGCATCCCTACTGGGGGGTTGGGAATCCGCCCAGAAGCTGCATGCAACGTCATGAGATCAATTTGCCCACTTGGTCATGTATATAGCGGCATTTTATATCCTTATGCAGGCAGCAAAGTCAATTGCAAACATCTCTGTTCCCCCATCTCTGGAATACATTTATTATGTGAGCATCCAGGCAGTTCTCCCTGCAATACCCACCTGGTCTTATTATCTTAGGGTAAACAGCATTGCACCATCTGAGACAGCAGAAAGGGCAGGGGAGGTGGGGGGTGTGAGTGTGTAGGGGTGTGTGTAGGACACATATAAAGACACAGCTATCTTTCATAGTTGTCAGCATAATGTTATTTGAAATTATTTTCTATGATTTTAGATGCAGACATTTTTATCTAGATGGTGGTCTTGGTCACATGGTTTTGTTTTAGGTAGTCATGCAAGGAATAGCAGATTGGACTTAACAAACCTTATGGCTCCCTTCCAACTGAAGGTATCCTATCATTCTATGATACATGATAAAACAATCTTTAACTGCTAAATGAGAAACTGAGAGGTTAGATATCCCAGTTTCAGATTTGCCTGTCTTCTACACAGACATATTTAATAAGAATCTCTAGCTATAACATACCCTTTGCACCAGAGAACTCTTGGCTTCAGTGTCTAAGGCAGAGAATGCTCATTACAAAGCATCTATTTATATATTTTCTCTGCTTTTATTATGTAGCTCCGTGCCTGATTTATTGAACACTATTCAGATTATGTTCTAAAATGCAGAATTACTCATATGTTTTTTGTCAGTCCTATGAGTTCAACATAATCAATGATCAGATTTTTTTAAAGCATTCCTCTGAGAAGCAGATCTCACTGTAGGCATAAGTAGGCTATTCAGGACACCAAGCAATGTTTTGTTTCTTTGTTTGTTTGTCTTATTTCTCTTGCCTCATCACTTACAATTTTTGAGATATCCATCTGTGGGAGGTTCCCGTGTGCAAGTTCCTTCTTTTTACAATTCCTGGCTTATTACTTAATTGCCTCTAATATGGTAGTTAAAAAAGAGCTTCTATTTTCTTACAGTGTCAAGTATTGTGATAAGGTTTGGAGAATAAGGAGGGAAACTATATAGTTAGGAAAATGAGAATACTGAAGAGGTTGGACTGACTAAAGGTATTTGGTTATTGTATACAAAGTCTTTTAAAGCAGTTAGTAGACAGATTTTCTGATTTTAAGCCTAGAATTCAGTTTAAATTTAGGATATTGTTTAATCTGAGTGTATATCTTTAACCACATATGATAGAGGAAAATAGAGGCATAGAAATCTCAAATTTAAAAACATTACCAATTAAATCTCTTATTCATAAGATAGGGTGGTTTTTTTTCAGAATTTTTAGATATGTATAAAAACATCTTTTTTTGTTTTTCTTTGCATTTGGTTTATAACAGACTCATATATTTCAAATTTAACATCTTGGAAGCTTACAGTAGGTGAGAACTGGAAAATATCACAGAGCCAGTCTAAAATCCAAGCTCAATGAGAGATGTCAAACAATAATATTTTAGTAAGGAGGTCATTAATATGATTAACTGCAGCACCATTAACATATTTACAAGTATTTAATATTAGTTGTAATCCATACTGTCTATCTGTTTTTTCTTCACTAATACACCAACTAAATGTTTTGTAAATTTTTGATCACTCAGGATAAGGACAAGATGTTTCCAAAAAAAATCCCAAATTAGCTTTGAGGTTCCAGGAGAAACAAATCCTTAAATGCGAGTATACATGAAGAGTGATCTATTTTAAAAGAAGCAGGCATTTTTATGGAGCTACCGCTGATAATCAGCGTGTCAAATCTTAACTACGAGTAAGCTGCAGTTATTGAGACACAAGCTTCTGAAAAGCAAGGCTACATAGATCTCACAGCCTCATCACAGAGCGAGTTCTGTCACTTTATAATGTGATATAGATGATGTTTGATTGAGTAGAAGCATGTAATTCAATTGAAGAGTTCTGCTGACACAAGAGCAGCCTTCAGGTGATTTATGAATGAGAGTAGAGCACCTCATCTGAATTACAATTTTGGTATTCAGCTTGGAACTGCTTTGCAGTATACATCATTATCATTATCCTGGGGTGTAGGGGGAGGGGAATTTGAGGAAGTGAAGAAAACAGATCATAAAGTCTTTAAACGGGAAACATATGTAAGGAAATAATTTCAACTCCAATTTTTGAAACTATTTTTATAATATTAATTTTGATCTTTTTAGAATTTTGAAATTTGCAATTTTTGGTCGTAATTTTACATTTCCCCAAACCCAAAACATTAGGGATCTTGTGACTGTTTGATAACATATATCGCAATTAACTGACAAGTGTTTTCCATTCAAAAAAAGTAATTAATCAAAATTTTCCTTACCAGCTTTAATTTAAGAGCACTAATCCAATAACCTCATGTTTTCCTGAAGATTCACTGGCAGAAAAAAGAGGCAACTGTTCCCATGCAGACTTTGGAGACGATAAGTATAGGGAAAAAACAACCATAATGAAAGCAAATTTTCCTTTTATATAACTTGTTTGTGGCAGACATATATTCACGTGGCTGATGTGCAGGAGCAGGTGAAGGCTGGTGAAATACCGTCTTGCTTCCCCACTATGTTTGCATTTATGCCCCCTGTGCAGAGTTCAAGGCCTCTGAGCCAGTTGGGTCTCAGCTCACCTATGCGCACAGATTTCCCAGCAGATGAGGGCCTCTGAAATTGTCCATGCAGGTGAGTCTGTGATCTTACTGCAGTATAAATCAGAATACAACCAGCACATTCAAGAGAACCCGAGAAGTCAGAGGGGCTCTTGGGTCTAAAAATGTAGTGTTAGCCATAGAGAACTGACGTATTACAGACATTATGTAACCCCTTCTGGAACTTCCATGGAACATACCAATTATTTAGTCCTGAATTATTCAGTCATACACAACTATCACTAAATATTTGATATATTCAATTATCGATGTGGTTCACCAACTTCTTCTCATGTATTATGAATACTGCACAAGAACATGAACAGTTAATAACAGAGTCATTATGAATAGGCAAGGAAAAACAAGCTGAGGTAGCATTGTTTGCCTTACATGGGAGCAGTCAGGTCCATGTCCCTCACAGGCGTGTTCTGCAAGAAAGTTCAGATGTAAAAGAGAAATAAGTTTGGAGTGTTTCTAGAAGCAACTGTGCAAAACAACAAACTGCAGTAATTCTCTTTCTGAGACACCATTCCTTCTCAGTTACTTTCGGCAAAATTGTTCCCACTGCCAAAGGGGTGGCCCACAAACAAATGAATAGCAATTTATGAAGTGGAAGTTTAGCTTAATTCTTACCTGTTATCTGTTTACATGTTATCAATTGAGCAAAGAAATGAACTTTGCTTCCTGTTTCATCTCTAGCAGTTCACATTTGTATGGTGATGCTGCATGACAATGAGCAAGTGAGAGCCCAGTCTTGAAACCCACTATTGTTTTATCATTAATGTAAATTGCATCATGAATATCATCCCAGCTGTCTTATCTCCACGTGAAATCAAACAAGTATTAAGACAGAACAGATTGCATAGAAGGTTTGAGATTAGAATGAAAGTACCATAGAAGTAAAAGGAAATTTGCTTTTACAGATTCAGCGCCTGCTGTCACTATTTGTGCAACTTGAGACTTCATGAGGTGAATAGGGTTCAGCTGACATTGGAACAGCAGTGAGAGAATCAGAAAAAGGAAGTGATAAACCAGAAAAATTACAGATCCCAGGAGGTAAACCACCACAAAACAAAACCCAAAGAAAATATACTACAACTCCCAAATGTTTAAAAATGTTTTTGTTGAAAACTATCAATGACAGACCAGCAAGATGAGATCATCAACCACGTAAGCAAGCAGATTTTTACCACTGGCTTCATAGTCAATATGATGAGGGTCATATAACTTCAACAATACTCTTCATATTAAAAACAAAAACAAAAATAAACAGGAGGGTGACAAAATTATACAAAGAAGAAGTCTTGAAGAGCTGATACATGCTGAGCATATGATCAAAAAATTTGCTACACAAATCATGGAATCATAGAGTGGCTATTAGTTCAGCACCTGTTCAGAGTGGGTTTAACAACAGCAGGTTACTCAAGATTGTGTCCAGGTGTGTTTGAGTATGCCCAAACATGCAAACTCCACAACTTCTCAGGATGGTCCGTGCCAGTGTTTGACCACTCTCACACTGAAAAGAGTTTACTTCTGTTTTATTTTCTTCTTAATTTTAAACACAACTACCTTTATTTTGTTTTGTGTACATTACATCTTGTTCTGTTGTTGGAGACCTGAAAGCAGTTTGGTTTTCTCTTCTTCATTCCTTTTCATTGGGCATTCATACAGTAGACAATTCTTCTCCCTCTCCTCTCCCTCTCCCTCTCTCTCTCTCTCTTTCTCTCTCTCCCCTCCCTCTCCCTTTTCCCCTCTCATTCCATCCCCTATCCTCTCATCTTCCCTCCTCACCTCCCCAGAGGCTCTGTCTGCTTCTCCCTATTGCCAGTGGGGGTTCCTGTAGCTTCAAGGTTAGGGTGTGGTCTGATCCATCTTCTCTTCAGCATCCCCGACATTACACAGTCTGCTCACCTCCTCCCACAGCTCCACTACCTGGGCATGTAGCCCCTTCAGCAGTGCACACTTCCTATAGATTAGGCATTAGACACTGCCTCAACCCTAGATTAAAGCTAACAAGTGATTGGGACATAACCAGAAATAATTATAATTATGATTATAAGATGAAAAATTTACTTCATGTGTTAAAGTATACAATTTGAGATATGTTTATATGTACTGCATGTGGGATCATGGAACTCATGAAAATAAGAGGACAAAACCCCATGTGCTGGTTTTAGCTGGGGCAAAGATAATTTTCTTTGTAGTGGCTGGTATGGGGCTGTGTTTTGCATTTGTGCTGAACACAAGGTTGATAATACAGAGATGTTTTTGTAATTGCTGAGCAGACCTTACCCAGAGCCAAAGTTTTTTTTTCCTTTTCATACAACTTACTGTTTGGGTTTAATGACAATATGTTTTAGGAGGTGGGACCTCTGATGAGGTAAAACTCTCCCTAAATTACAAATTTTTGAAGTTTTGAGGCAGCTGAAGTAGGAAAAAAATAACAATTTTACAGAAAAATGGAGAACAAAACCCCTCTCGGTTAAAATGAGAAGAACCTGGAAAAGTATTCCGTTTGAAGACAAAGGAGTCCTCTGCCACCGAGATGGCAGCACAGTCCCAATGGAGCTCAGGTGACGGCAACGGAGCCGGACAAGCTCTGGGGCCAGGCAGCCGGATGCCACGTGCAACACATAAAGGGGAATTCTCAGGTTCCTTTCAGTGCAGCTGCAGCAGCGACAGGAAAGCTCATGCCCAATGTGGGAACCTCAACGGGAAGCAACTCACTGCTATGGGAAAAACTCCTGCCCAAGGCAGGAACGGTCACTGGTTTGGCTGCAGTGTGTAGCAGGTCCCTCTGGAGCAGTGGCTGGCAACTCCCTCTGAGTCACATCCCCAAGAACATGAGAGCCAGTTCCAGAAATGTTATTAGGTTTTAACCCCCTCCTCCTTGAGTATTCCAGGTATTTCACGTCAAGGACGCCCTTTCCCCCACCCCCCATCCGAGTCCTCAGGAGGAGTGTCCCTTGTGCTTCCAAAACTGTAGGTGATATGAAAAAATTCAACAAAAAATCTGCTTCATTTAGCTGAGCTATAACAATACTGACAACACTGGCAAGGAGACTGGGAGTGCATGGAAGGTTTGGAGAGGATATAACCAGATCAGGTGACCCAAAATGACCAAAGGATGTTCAGTACCATATGACATCATGCTCAGTATATTAAAGGGAGAGTAAGAAGGAGGTGAAGAAGGAGGAAGAGGGGGGACATTTAGAATGTTGATGTTTGTCTTTGCAAGTAACTATTATGCATGATAATGCTTAGCCATCTCCAGGGGCCCTGCTCTCCTGGAGATGGTTACACACCTGCCTGCCCATGGGAGGTGGTGAACAAATTCCTTGTTTTGCTTTGCTTGTGTCCATGGCTTTTGCTTTCTGTATCAAATTGTCTTTATCTCAACCCGTGAGTTTTTTTACCCTTTACCCTTCCAATTCTCTCCTTGATCCTGCTGGTAGGGGAGTGAGTGAGCAGCTGCATGGGGCTTGATTGGCAGCTGAGGTTAAACAGAAGATTTTACACCTGTAAAATCTGTGGGAAATGCTAACCCTTGAAACAATCTGATGATTTTCCTGTGGAATTTCTCTACAGGGGCTTGGAAAACGCAGAATGGCCCAAGACCTCTCATTGAGAACTTTATTTTTTTTAATCCTGTATGTGTATCTGCTCAGTGTTATCTTCCAAATCAATACAGGGACAAAATACATTTACAAGGGTGTCCTTTCTGTCACATTAGGGCTCTGTCCACCACAGAGCCCTCTGTCCATTTTTTCCTGCCACCAGAGGAATAAATGACCAACAAATAGTCAAGACCAGTAGAGTTTAGGGTTGGTTTTCTGGAGGTTTGTAGTTATTTGATTGCTTGGTTTAGGGTTCCTTTTTTTTCTTTCTGTAGATGCAGAGTGAGGAAACCTACCAACATGCAATTCAAAAACGTTATTGATTTTTAAAAAGCCTTTAGTCAAGTGATCAGTTCGGATATAAGCAGTCAGAAGATTTACTATGTGGAATTCGAGAGAGACCAAGAAGTCAGCAAAGTCGTGTTTTAATTTGAGCCCATGGTGGATAATTAGAGTGATGTGCATTTCATCTTATATATGTTACATGTGAGTAAATATCTAATTCCATCTTTCTAACCTTGTTAAACTCAATACTATAAAATAAAATGAAGCAGTTAGTAATTGCATTTTCAAAAGTATACCTGGAGGCCACAGACTCATATGGATTTCTTAATTTCTTGTTCTTAGCAATAAAACGGGACATGGAGCTTTAAAGCCCAGCAGGGCTGCTGTGTAGTTTAAAGAAGGAAATGAATTCTGAGAGCAGTGAGCTAATAAGATGTCACTTTTCTGACTCTCTTTCCAGTCTTCTTTACAAAAGGGGATATTCTCAGAAGCTCTCTGAATAATGAGAAATGAATAATCTAAAGAACAAAACCACAACAGCTAAACTTGTGAAATAGATTCTGTGAAATCATTCTCCTACAGTACTTACCTCTGCCTTAGTAGATGTCATTAACTGTGCTTTAAGGACAAAGATGCCGCCTTTTTTTTGTTGTCTGAGAGGTTTGTTTTTTAGCAAAAAACCCCACAAAAAACCTTAAGGTGAAGCTGTTGACAAAGACAGGGCTCTTAACACTATCATCTTCACTTTCTTCTATTTACTTTTTTGTGTGTTTGGAGTTTCATTCTGTAACTCCTTCCTCCGCATTTCCTCTTTAACCCTTGTGTAACTGCTGCTAAGCTCCCTTGATGCCGTTGCAAAGTGTTGCAGTTACTGGAGAGCGACATGTCACCCTCTGATGGTGCAAAAGGTGACATCACCTCTGAGGTATGCTGATTCTGATACCTTGCTGATCAAGTAAACGTGGAGAGTCTAAAGAATGTAGTGGAGGACCTTGCTTTGTTTCCTGTCTTATGTTTTAGAATTGTTTCTTGTTTTATGTTTTAGGATTGTCTTTCCCACTGTCTTTGACATCAACATCCACTTACTTAAAGTGAACAGACACATTTAATGTAAATCAAAAAATATGGGAAAATCTGACACTACCATCTTCTGTATATGACTCTTCAGCTTTCTAAACGTTAATGATGGTAAAACAGAGAAGGCACATGTGGACAAAGTAATTCATTCAAGCAATAATTTATAGAAAGAACACTAAGATTTTTCTGATTGCATTAAGAAGATGAGATTTGAGGGCCCACTGCCTACAGAGTTGGATGGAGACCTTAAAACTCCTCCAATAATGGCTGTATTGAGGCTAAACATACACATGGGCAAAAGGTAGACGGTCTTTCAGAGATTTAGTAGTGGATTATTTCCTAAGGATTATTACTTCCCTGTGAATTATTCCAAGCTACTTTTCCCAGCCAACATCACCAAAAAATAGTGTTTCCCCCACTCACACTGGGAAATGGTCCAAAATTAATTTCACTGATTTAGTATTTTAGTTTTGTTCCATGCCAAACTATCACATCATAATCTTAGCCCAGAAGCTACCTGATGTGTAATGAAACTGCAGAGCTGATGAAGAGTTTGCTAAGCTAAAAAGTATAACTGTAGTTTGTGCCAGTTTACAAAACCAAAGGATTGGATATATGAAAACAGAGGATAAATTCTAAAAGAAAACATACAAGTAATTGTTGTTTGTTTGTTTTAATTTAGAGCCGTCTATCACACAATGAGAAAAAGCGAACAGAAATAAAAATTTTGGTAGTATTTTTTTTTCCTCTCCATATTTTCCCCAAATATGTACCATTTAGTCATTTTGACATTATAAGTTAAACTGACTGTGGAGCTGTATTCCTGCTTACTGCTTGCTTATATATTACAGCAAGTTTGGGGGAGAGGGTTGATGGAGCATAAACTCAATTTCAATGGAACTGAGTTCTGTTTAAAAATCATCATTGGTCATTTCATCATTTATGCAGGTGCATAAATGAATTCATGCAAAACTATGGAAACCTACACATTAAAAAAGGATATAAAACAATTACTTGGAGTGATTATATGAGGAGGATTTTTAGTTTTTAATATTCCTATTAAGCAGTAATATACCTTGTCTGCTACTAAAAAAATCCAAAAACTAAACCAAACCAACCCAACAAAAAATTAGGATGAATTATTTGAAGTTATTTCAAAAGTAAAATGTTAAAAATCAGTATAAATTTAACATTTGATACCACCACCTGAACAGGAGTATTTTCAACAACTTTTCCACAGAACTCCCTGATTTTAGGTGTTTGGTGTTTTTTTTTAAATAGGGCAAATTCTTTGTGAGCATTCTTAGAGACTAAAACATTACTTTGCAACAGTTTCAACTGCTTATGGGAATGCATTGTGGAAAAGCCAGAAATGTATGCCAGGGAACAAATATTCATGTCAAAAAGCTTAAAATAAAATCATGGCATAGTTTCTCAATGAACATTTTGTGCTCTTAAGACATTCCTCCATATTGGCAGGCAAATACTGGGAAGAATGTTATACTAAACTTATACACCCTCCAGTAATATCAGGAAAAGTACTAACCTCATGAGAGGTATTTTGGAAAACAGAATGCCACAGGTTTTTAACTCAATAGATAAAACGTGGGTAGATAAAAAGTTCTTAAGCATTTTTTTACTACCCATACACACATCTTAACAGCTCTAGCATTTTTAGTTCCCCAACTTTCTTTGCCTTCCCACATTTTGTAAACTTACTCCTTGCATATTAACTCATCTCTATAACTCATTTAATGTTGATGTGTGCCATTTGGAAATTGGTGCAAAATACAACCAGAGACAAAAAGGGTACAGGAAAAAAGTGCAATGGCACAAAAAAATCTTCAGTGGTGCATTCTTCAGTACACTGGCAATTCAAAAGCTCTCTAGACAGTTGTGATGACTAATGATATCACAAAGAAAATAAATTTGTTCACAGAGTTGAACTAAAAAACTGGTGTGGTGGGTTGACCTCAGCTGGATGTCAGATGCCCACCAAGCTCCTCTATCGATCCCCTTCCGAGCTGGAGAGGATAGCAAAAATAAGATGGAAAATGACTCGTAGGTTGAGATAAGTTTACTAAAGTAAAATTGAAAGTTTGTGTTCACACAAATAGAGAGAAAAAAACCAGGTTTATTCTCTACTTCCCATGAAAAAGAGTCCAGCCACTTTCTAGGAAGCAGAGCAGTGTAGCAGTTTCTCAAGCAGGGAGACTTAGTAAAAAACAAATGCCGCCACCTCTTCCTCTTTGTTTCCTTAGCTTTTATACCCGAGCTGATTTCTTATGGTACAGAATATGCCTTGCTTTGTTGAGGTCAGCTGTCTTGATTGTGTCCCCTCCCAGGATCTTGCCGTCCATTGTGGGGAGGGATGTTACAGCGCTGATGCTGTGCCAGCCCTGCTCAACACTAACCAAAACACTGGTGTGTTATCAACACCTTTCTAGCTACCAATGCAAAGCTCAGCACTGTGGTGGTTACTACGAGGAAATGAACTCCATATCAGCCAGACCCAATACAAATGACCAGGCCCAGAAAGCTCTGATAAGTGGAACAAAGTTTAGCTGGAGGCCAGCAAATAATGGTATATTTCAGAGGTCAATACTAGCTCCAAGATCTGCATTGCATGATGGAGCAGACTGTAACCTCAGCAGTTTGGCAGATGATACAAAACTAGGAAGAACTAGAAGGATCATCTGATATGTCAAAGGTTTAGGCTGCAGTTCAGAAGGTTCTTGACAGGCTGCAGAAATGGGCTGCCAGGAATCTCATGAAGTTTGACAAAGGGAACTGCAAAGGCCTGAACCTGGGCAGGAATATCCCTGTGCACCAACACATGCTAGTGGCTGTCCAGCTGGAAAGAATATTGGTAGACTTGTTTTTATGGACTAGATAGTGGTGATAGAAGAATTAGAGCACAGTGTAATGTTTTCTCCTTTGTGGGTTTTTTTTGTTTTGTTTTGGGGTTTGTTTTTGTTGTTGTTGTTGTTGTTGTTTGTTGGTTTTAGTTTTGGTTTTGGGTTTTTTTGTAGCTTCTAAGCATCTGATTACCACAAAGTTAAGCATAACAGAGTATTAGCAACAGCTGTTCTTACCATTGAAATTCTTGTTCTCACTCTCCTCATCTCTGTTTTTCTTTTTATTTGTTTGGTTTTGTTGTAGGCTTGGTTTGGCATAGTTTTGGGGTTTTTTTTCAATTACAACCATTTATCATGTCTTGTCTAAAGTTACACTGTAAGATTCTTTAAGAGAGGACACATTCTTCTGTTTTCACAATTCACCATGTCATAGAGCCCTGATACAGCTCATGGTCTCTTGAAGTTGTCAGAGCACAAGCAGCTACTTCTAAGTGCCAAGAAAGTGGGATTCATATAGAGATAGCTGAAATATTCCCTAATCTTCTTGCTTATCTCCACAACCTTCTATTCTCTTTATAAGACAGAAAAGGGACTGTATTGCAGCATCCCCTCCAAAATATATCTAGAAAGAATGACATCTCCAATTATCTAGCCAAGAGTATTTTACTTAATAAACAAAAATAATTTTGAGTTGAAATTACAGTTTGATCCCTAGTTTTAGTCAAAAGACAAAGTCAAAAAAAACTTCTGTAATGTATAGCAGAATATTGTAGCAACACATGAAATTTGGCTGTGCGTCTCAGGGCACTCTTACATGAATTTAGTTTGGAGAGGAGTTTGTTACTGTAGAAGGCAGTGAGGTAAGAATCCTGACCATATCATCAAGAAACAGGTGTTATTCTGAACAAACAAATTACTTAAATGAGTGTTCCTGAGGAATTCTACCCCTTAAACATGAGTTTTTTAACTTCTCTTGTCTCTCTAAAGTATTCAGAATTCCAGTACACTGTTCTAAATACTACTTCTCTTGTGCTTTTTATGGCATTCTGTAAGTAATTAAGCTAACTACTTAATTCAGCAAAGAGCTCACAGACTCCTAAAGGAATTTCTGTGGAAAGACCTTAAAGAGGTAGGATTTTAAGAAAAGAGTTAGGTGAGAATTTTATCTAAATAGAGCATTTTATTTGTTCATTTGTTTTGTTGTTGTTTTGTTCGGTTGTTTTAAGTTTTAGTCTCAGTTTTTCATCAAGTTTTGCTTCTATACCTTGCTAAGTTCTCAGAGTTATCTTTTATTTAAAAAAAAAAAATAGATTGGTTAAGTATGTATTTTAGGAATATGTATTTATTTTTACTTCACCATTTTTTTAAGTTGGAACTTAGTCTGAAAAGTATATTTTATAATGTGAAAACTATGAAAAGCCTTTCACTAGTCAAAATGAGTAAATTATACATATATTAAAACACAAAATATAGCCAGTGTTTCAAGTCAGTTACAGAAGTGCATTGAACCAGCTACCTTTTTTCATTAACAATTATGTTGTAGATATACAAACTGTATGATATTGGCCCCGGCAACACTAGATGTACAGTTTCATGTATAAGGAAAGATTTGTTGTTTCTATTTTAGTGTATGGGTTTGATTTTAAGCGCACTCATCTGGACAAAGTAAAATATCCCTTCTGATATTTTCATTTTACGTGAATCCTTCTTTATGACCTCTGTCTGTAGATTCTGCACATTAAAAGCACAGATACATCTAATTACTAGCTCAGGATTATCTTATAAGTTTTGGTCAGCTGAAGGTTCCTAAATTTATGTTTCTTAACATAATGACTCCATTTGCTAATATATTTTATATTAAAATTCTGAAGGTTGCAAAAAATTTTCAGTGATTTTCCAGATCTGCTCTACTTCAGTTATCTCCAACCTCTGCATTCCATTTAATCTATTTCTCTTCTTGACATGCTTCAGATCCTGATCTGGGTATCATCTAGAGAACACTTGATCTACTTGAAAGCATAGCTGAAAAAGCAACAATGAACCCTTTAACCTTCAGAACGAGTTCTAACTGCACGGATATAAATCCTGGTATTTCCCACCAGCATGATCTAATCATCATTTTTACACCACTGTGACACAGATATTCGTCAACATGTTCGATGAAACTGTTCTCTTTTCAACGAATGATATATACACTTAGCAGTAAAACCAAAGTTCTGTCATTAAACATTCTGTGGAAATAGTGGGAATAGAGACCAAAGGATTATTCCCTAATTGAATGAATCTTTATTTTTTTATTGGAGTGGGATCTCAAACATGAATACCTGTCTAAATTAATGATTTATGCATCTTTAATTTGAACTTCCTAGGGGTGATTTAAAGTCATTATGAGTAAAACACACAGGAGAGACTTACATGTCATTTTTGGAATAAATGTCATCACTTCTTTCAATCTTAATTTTTCTTGAATAAAATGCACTTTATCTCTCAGTTCACAGTGATTCTCTACTATTTGAAGCATGATACAGCAAAATAAATACTAAAAGAAAGTAGCAAAAGAGGAAAGTCCTTCAGAGCTATGTGTTTAAGGCACAGTACTTTCTGTAACAAACAGCACTGAAGAAAATTTCAAATCTCTTCACTTTAGACTCCTTAGTACAAGAAGACATCACTGGCTAGATTAGTGAATTCAAGCTTGTGGGTTAAATTAAGGAAAGAATTTGCAGATGGTTCCAGAATGGCACAGAGTGAGATATTGATAGAACATTTCATGGTGGCTATACCTTGATTCTAATAGATATCAAAACTGAATGGCTAAGGACAAGAATAGTCAATTGAAAAGGTGTGTAAGAGTGACTTTGCTTTTTGTCTATAGTGTGCTCTCTGTTTTATACAGCATAAGCAGTACTGGAGCTCAGTTGATTTTTGTATTCTTTGTTGCTCTTGAAGGGGACCGTAGGCAAGCCTTTCAGGGAAGGAAGACTTGTTTCAGATCAAAGCAATTGTAAGTTACTAGAACACAGAGTATGTGAGAGAATTATTATAGAAAAAAACATTTCCCTCTTTAAGACCAAGTTTTTCCACTGTGTGAAATTCTTCAAGGAAGCTTTAGGACTTTAACAACTGTTAGGTGTCTTTGTTCTCCTGTGCCATGAGGGACAGGTTTTCTGGGGCCATTAAGAACAATGGATATCATTCCATTTCTGAGGATTTATTAGAGACAAGTTGTCCACCTTCTTCTCCCCCTCTAGCCCTCGAATTTCCAAATCAACCACCTCAGTCTTCTTTTCCATCCTCTCCATTACCTTCTGATATACCATGCAGGACCATACAGAGCATTCTTGAAAATCGTCCACTGGACAAATAAAACTAATGTTTAAGGTGAACAAATATAAGTAACACTCCCTAGCATGACCTGTACCATGGAAACAGCCTGGTTACCGACTAACATTCCAGAAACTGTGTGTCTGATGCCATATTTTCCTTGCAATTTTAACATTCTTAGAGAGCCAGATATTTTTTTCCCAGGTGTCTGAAACGTGATATTTGACCTTCACATGCCTGTCCCACTTGAATCAGTGTTAAAGGATGCACTGTTTAAAGTTAAGATACTCTCTAATGATAAATATTTCTGCAGCTTACTTTCATTTTTAAGATAGATTTTTCTCTCAGGCAATCAGGTTCATAACTCTAGAAAGAGCTTGGAGGGGAGGAGTTTAAAAAAAAAAACAAAAAGAAAAAAAAAGAAAGACTTATCCTCAATTAAGACAGAATCTAAATGGAATCCTAGCTGTGACTATTCTGCTTTTTGTGTCTAAATGGTTTACAAAACCCAAGTGAATTTAAACTTTATAATTAAGTACATATACAATAGCCAAAGGCAAAATAAAAATAGACTTAAACAATCTCTTACGTCTTGACTACTTTATAAGCATAAATGATGGGTATTAACTGTGCACATATGTGTTAGAAGCTATGCAGGAAACTAATATTTAATCAGCCTATGCATCAAATATTAATACTGAATCTGATATCATATAATATACTCTAACCAATACTCCTAAAAGCCCAATAGATAGTGGCTTTTCTGACTGAAATGGGATCATTTAAAGTAAATTTTGATACAGATATCTGTATCAATATAAGATTTGTGTATTTTTTTGTTACACACCATGAAGAATACAAAGAATATTTGAAGGTTGAACCTCACAACTTTGTATTTCAGATGAACCCACTGTAATTTGCTAAGCTTCTGTAGTGGATGATAATGCTGATGATGACAGCAAAATGAACAGGAAGCAAAGCAGAATGAGTTTGGTTGGGGCACTTAAAACTGCCTGGTGAAAGGTCAGCATAATGCTCAAAACCTTTATTTAAGTGTATAGCAATATTCTTTTTGCTAGGGAGTAAATTCCAGGATAAATGGCCAGTGAATCAATAAATGCTCCAATTTGTGGCCTGAGAGTTCATTTATCATGAACCATTTATCTCCTCACATACTCTCCCATAAAATACAGCTTAATTAAATTTCATGTAGACTCCTTAGGTGGTGGTATTATCAGCATGTTCTAACAAATCACAACACTGACAGAAAAGCATATCTGTAACTGCACCTAAAGATAGTCAGAAGGGAGTAATTATTTTATTATGTCTAAACCAACTGCCAGAAATAAAAAGAATTAATAATATTTGATAGTCTTCAGTGTAAAAAGCATGTTTTGAGGAATTATATCAGAAAATGTTCATAATAACCTTAAAGCAATGACTATTGCCACCACAATCATTGTATGAATATTCAGCAGTGCCTGTATTTCAATTAAGTTGGTCTTCATGAAAGACTTTATTTAGGAGACCTTATTTAGGAGATTTAAGAAGTTTGCTTTCCATTTATTTGATTTAAAACTGAGTAAAATGTTTACAGAACCAGCAAAGAAGTATGTCTGTGTGCCTTTTAACAGGGTTCAAAACTAAGATATAAAAAACAATAACAAACAGTGCCTGTGGAAAAAAGCTTTCAGAAATTGGAAAACAGAAGGCATTAGACTTTTATATCTGTCTCTACATCATTAGAGAACAAAGACAAAGGACTTTTATATAAGACTTTTTGTGCTCAAATTAGTAACCATTAATGAGGTGTTTAGTTGGCATGATTATTAAAATACTGAATTTGTCAAAACAGAAGAACCTTCTGTCAGCTTTAATTGTCTATTGTCAGTTTTAATAGAAAACAAAAACAAAAAAGTACATTTCAGCTTGATGATGGGGTAAGACTTGAAAAATTAGTAAAAATATTTAGAAAAGGTGTTTTCCTACTGAACCACTTATGCAGTGATAAATTCACTTAGAAAATATGGAAAACTCACAGTTAGTTCACTCTTCCTAAAGATAGATGGCTGACAGTGCTTACCTCTTAGAAAAGGGCTTTATATTGCAGACAACATGTTCTCAGAAGTGTGCTCATTCTATCTTCCATACATGCCTCCAGACTATTGCATACTGTATTTTTTGACACAACTAATTTTTCCCTTTTCTTTTAAAAATCACATAAATGTTCACTTTTTCCATTTTTTCAAAGAACAAAATTTTCCGACAAACCATCCACAACCAAACAGTACAGTTTTTCATCTAAGTGTAAGACATATTTTGTCTAATCTACCTATTCTAGGATTATGAAATTCACACAGTTATATTTATCAGTTAACACATTTTTGTTGGGTCCAATATTTAGTAACATTTTAGATGATGTCACTGACTTAATCACTGCAAGTTGATCCATTTGCTACACAAGTTGTACAATTGATGGAGTTTACAAAGGGATATTTAGGAGAAGATTATAGTGGTGATCCTATAATTTAATTTACATGCTAGCATAAAGAAATTAGCCTCAGCACACAAAAGCATCTCTGTGTCATACATTTTTCTTCTGAAAGAATAGCTCTTTTGTGTAAATCTTCAATTCATAATATTATGTCAAGAAGTAGGACAAAGCTTCCTAGTGGGAAACATTCTCTCAAAAAAAATATTAATTTCGCAGAAAAAGCAAGGAAAATTCTTAAGAGGTCTCAGAGGAACCCATATGTTTTACAGTCTCCTCAGAAACATGAAGGAAACATTCTTCACCATGTTCAGGAGGTAGATGGAGCTTGAATGTACAGCTGCATGGGTGAAATAAAGACAGATGATATGATGCAAATTTGAAGTCCCTTGGAATAAGAAAGAATTCCCAATAAAAAGTTTCTCAGTGCTGGTGTCCTTATGTAGAGTAAAAAGGAATTTCAGCTTTCTGGTAATTTCACTGCTACCTTTGCACTACCATTAAATTCTGTCCAACACTTTGTATGGAAAAAGTTTTTCAGAGTTTTTTTAACTGAGAGGAAAACATTTTTACTGCTTACAGGTATCATTGCTTATTGGTCGACCAGTTGATTGACAGATGATTTAAATCAGTTCCTCAGATTTAACCCTGCGTAAGACCCTTGAAATACTTTCTTACTATGCCGGTGGAAAAAAAAAAAAAACACAGAAAAAACCATCAAACTTTAACTCAGTACTTTAAATAAGAGGGACAGTTACTTCCGAAAAAAAAAAAAATCAATTGTTTTAAAGTGGGATATGTGTTTACCCACTCTCACCCAGTTTCACTGTCTCAGCAGTACACCCCTGGTTAGCAAGTTATGAGATACTTGATAAGAAAAGTGGCTTTCTGTTTTAAAACGTATTTGGGCAGTCTCTTGGCCTGAGGCTTTGGGAGCACAGAGCACATGTGCACAGAACAGAAGCAAGAAGTAGGTTTTCTTGGTACACAAAGAGTGATTCACTTAAGTAGTTATGCCACTTTTATTGTCTGAGCTATCTCACTGGCTATCTCTGTGCAACTTGAGTTGTGCCAGGGAAACATACCACACCGGATTGTTGATGAACACTTTGGCCAGTCATTTAAATAGCCAAATTTCTTATATCTGCCCCAAATTTTTCATATGAACACATTTGTCCCTTACAGTAATCTGCCACCTGCCACCATATAACACCAAGTAAAAATAAATCCATTTCTGAAGTGGCCATATGAAATCCTAGCAGCAACATATATTTCTGGATTTTGGAAAGAACACTTGCATCATGGATGCTAAAAAGATAACTGTAAACTTCACCACAATGCTCTATTGTTATTAAACAGTGTCCCGGAACAACAAGATAATGAAGGTTATCTGTTTTACTTTACTGGCTTTTGATTTTCTTTCATTCATCATCATTTCTGACAGTCACTGACAGAGATATCTAGTATGCATGGTTCTTAGAGACAAAAGGCTCAGCCAAAAGGTTTGAAAAACATCACATAAACCTGCCATGCTGTTATTTTGTTAATCAGATAAGTTTTGCCTCTAACTTCCTTTACTTGTGACTAGAACACACCATCACTTACACTGACAGGCATCGAATTTCTGTTTCTTTAAATTTTTAAGATTAAGATAATGTTAAAGGAATTTGGCTATTCTTTAAACTTAGGAAGGAAGTAGAACATAAGAAGGAGAATCAATGAAATCTCTGGAAGAGACCACTGAAGAGAGAAAAAGAATACCTACATATGAAATCAACAAGTCTCATTTAGCTGAGATTACAGGCTTTCCTTCATTTATCCCCTTTATTTTAATATCACTTTGACTTTTCTCAGTGTGTAGGTGTAGATCACAAAGCAGGGAAATTGCAGTGAAGCTGTGAATGTCACCCTCAGGAGCCCACATCAAGTACACAAACAACAAAGAACTCAAGCAACCTTTAATCTAGCAGACAAAGGCATAACAACTTGAACAAGCAGAATCCTGAGCAACCAAAAGTGGAAAAAAGTGCAAATTTTAACAGTGAGAATAGTTAGGCTTTAGAATAGCTCACCATAAAGGATAGTATCACCACTGCTTGAACTCTTTGAAAGGATGTTTCTCTGAAAGAGATCTTATTCAATCAAAAATTGTTAGACTCAATGCAAGAATTACTTGGGATTTTATGCAAATTTTTGGACTAAATGAACATACTCTTTAATCTTATTGGTAATATGAAAATAAGTGTCATTTCGGTCTAATACTGGAGTAAGATGGAAGCAAAGTCAGGTAAATCTATCTTGTCAATACTTACATACTTTGAGAGGAGCTATAGTGGTAAATGTAGTAGTAAACTACTTGTATACTTGGCAGATAGTGAAGCTGACCTACCAGCTGGGAATTCTATTCAGCAAGTCATGAGATTCCTATCCTGTTAAAAAAAACCACTGGAAATGTCGACTTTTTTTCTTTAGTTTGATGGGGGGGTTTGGTTTGTCTGTCTGTTTGGTTGGTTTTTTGTTGGTTGGGTTTTCTTTTTAATTTAGAATTTATGAAAACAGCTAATTTTGAAAACTTCATTTTTGGTTTCTTTTTTTTTTTCCTTTTTATATTCTTTTTATTTTACTACCACTCTGGCAGAATGAAACCTACATTGCTGACTCTGTTCTACTCCCATGGATCCGTTGAGTGTTTTCCAATCATCATTTCTCCATTTTGGAAAATTTCAAGCTTCCTAGCCTTTGAAAAGTGATGTTTGGAAAACTTAAGAGTGTTACAGATCTAAAGGTGAAGAAGGTAGGCTAAAAAGCAAAGGAAGAAAATTCAGGATATCATTGCTAGCTGTATATATTGGCAAAATAAAAATAAACAAACAAAACAGACAAAGAAGAACACAATTTTAACATGTGGGATTCAAAAATTCTGAAGAATTGAAATCTACCAGTAATGTATTTTGCAAAGAATACAGTGTGTGTGTTCTCAATGCCACAGAATGGAAACATATTGAGGTTTCCAATGGAATTAATTTTTCACCCTTTAATATCTGTAATGTTTGATTGTACACATTGGTGTATGTAGCACCAATAATTGATGAATGCTGTGTATTCCTTTGAACCATAACTTCCTAATGTCTTCAGCAACAAAGAGAAAGTGAGTTTGCTTGGCTCGATGGATTCAATCTTAAGTTGTCCTTCAAAAAAAAAAAATCAGCTCAGGGATATGAGAAGTTGTGACATGATGCACATCAGATGAGAAAGAAGATGCTTTTACCTTTACCCCCATTGGCAAAGTAGTCTATTACTTGTTATGGGTGCCTTTTTCGACATCGTTTTCCTCAGATTGTGTTGACTGAGATGCATTTTGTCTATTGCACATCCAGCTTACAGTCAGTGGAGAGGCAATTAGAGCATTTTATCAATAACTCCTCCAGAGAACAGCATTCTGGGAATTTAAGATAGGCATCTCAGTCTGTGCATAAAGATTTGTCCATTATGTAGATCACTTTCCCTACGTGTGTGGAAGAACAGTTTTCAAACTGACTGGGCAACTGAACAGCTCTTTAATAAACCAAAGCGCACTGAAATGATCTCAGGGCTGTCTAACAAAATCAGTGCTGCATAGGACAGTCTCATATGTCAAGTTCTGAACTGATGGATGTGAATAAGACAGCCTTTGCCATCATTTGATTTGTGCTCAAAATATTGATAAGTGCACTACAAGTCCCCTAATGGACATAAAGAAACTCAGATGAACTATGCAATATTGAAAGAAAAAAGTGGGTACAAAAAAGAAATATAGATAATATGAAATCAAGGACATTTTAAGCTACCGTGTTAACTTTTTCTTTTTTGTTTGT
>VXAY01000250.1:8921-55192 GCA_013399855.1 Oxyruncus cristatus | reverse complement strand
TTTTTTTTTTTTTTTTTTTAAGGACAGGAAAGAAAAAGCAACAGGCAAGGGACTCATCTCAAACTAAACAGAAGATCAAACTCTGGAAAAAAATTGCTGTCTATTCAAGAGATATTTTGAAGCAAAATAAAGCTGTAAAAAGATTGGGAACATAATGAATTATCGTGTGTATGTCTGTTCCAAGTTGTAAATAAAAACGTTTTGCAACCAGGGACTGCTGTTTTGCAGTTCTACAATTCATTACATATTTTTGTACTGTGCATTGCCACTTACTAAGTGTATTCCAATGTGCTGGATACTTCAGCCTCCATCTGTGAAATGTTTCCCTGGTTATCCCAACTTCCCTTAAGAATTTTATGTACAACTCATGAATTAAACGTTAACAGAGGCATGGTGTTAGACAGTGGACATGTGTCTTTGTTTGAAGCCATAGACAGAAAATGAAAGATATTTTGAAAAAAAATTAAGAATAAACCTTTTTAAATTCTGGATGCAACATCAGGTGGAAACCTTGCAGTCTAACTTACAAAACCTCTGAAAAATTCTACACATATGTGATAGGATGCAAATGGATAACGAGAAGGAGCAGGAAAGACAACATACTAGGCTGTATCTCTGTTGCCTTGCAGAATTAACAGGCTGGAGAACTTTTTTGTGTCTCATAAATATAGTTCCGCTGTATTTTGTAAGGGAAATCTTAAACATAGTCTTACAGTTGTGAAAGAAGCAAAATTTGCACCGACTTCAAGGTCTGCTTTTGTGTTTCCTCTGATAGGTAATCTAATAATCTGTGTGTTTTAAATAATCTTATTTTAAAAAGTCACTTTAAAAAGTCTTATTTCATTTAGTAAATCTTTAGAGGAAAAGAATTTGGCCAGTAGAGGGGATGAATATGGAAATTATAGGGGGGCAGAAGCAGTAATTTTGTTCCCCAAAACTGGCATGTTATGTTAGTAGGTAAATTTATCAAAAAAAGAAAAAGTCTCCTGGTTTGTATGTTATGGGAAAATCTAAGGAAAATTTTCACTGAACGAACAAACAAATGTTATTTTTTTAAGATTAAGACACAGTAACTCATAAGAAGAGAAAGTAAACCCCAGTTTAAAGTTGCACGGATGCTTGAAGGTTTTTGCTGACCTTTCACAGAATTACATGTTAATCCTGAGCCTTACTAATCTGAAGTTGGGGTAATTGGGGTTTCTGAGCAACATGGAAAACTCAGGTTCAAAAAAGGTAACCGTAAATGACTGAATTAGCAAAGGTCACTCTTCTCTTCTTTTCCCTGCTGTGGACCAAGTAGAGATTGTCATGGTACCTGTACTACAGCCAGATACATTCTACTTTCAAAACTATAGATTTCCAAAAGAGGCTTGTATCATTATTCACATGCACAAAAATAGAAAGAATAAAACGCAACTGCTACAGGAGACAAAATTTCTTTGGAAACAGATGTACACACACTTCCACACCCACATCCTTCTCCCCTCAAATAATTATTTCAAGTTGGAAAAAGTTACTGAAAGTGTATTTAAATCCAATTATTTTGTTAGTAAATAGACTTAATTCTTGAGTTTTCTGAGATTCCTATATTATCCCCTTTTTTTTATAACTTCTGAAAAAAAATAGAACCAGTACAATATATCAGTAGCTGTGCAAAACCAAAGAAAATGCCGCTTAGAGAACTAATAAAACAAATTTAATTTTTCCCCAGTATGTAATAAAGTGTAACACCATATGTTCTCCTTGAAAATTGGTTTTAAAATAAAAGTAATTTTAAAGAAATCTTGTGTTTCATGTGTTATGAGTGTGTAGGTAAACAATGAAAAGTATTTTAAGTGTTAAACATTATTGCCATAGAATATGGAGAGCCTGACTACTTTCCCAGGAATATTTCATCGCACCAAGAAGTGTTAGTTTACCATAGTACCATTTCTTCTTCTATTTCTATGCCAGTGTATGCAATGAATTTATTTGTACCCACTGCTGGTTTTTGTAAGTAGACTCTGAAATGGATGCCATCTATCGGAGAATAGCTAAGTACTAGGTCAAAGGAGTCCCATAATTTTGTGTTCAAAACCTTGTAGCCTAGTCCTGCAGATTCCTACTTGAGTCTGCTGGGGCTTTCATCCAGAGCATTTGTAACTCTCAGTGAGTCATTTACTTGACCTTTTCTTTGCAAATTCTTCCTAGCTTTACATTTAAACCTCTAGCTCTCCCTGGCACCCTTGTCATATGACCAGGAAGTTACAGGTAGAGATGAATAAACCATTTGCAATCAGACCATGCCTTAGTTGCTCTTCTGGACTTTCCCAAATGAAGTTTCTTCTTGAGTCTCAAAGTCCCATGCACCAGGTTATACAGTAAGTATTTAACTTCTAGATGTGATGTGAGAACTATTTAAGGAACATTAAGTGCACTGAGAGTCATCTTCTGAAAATACTGTACCGAGGGATTGATTTGTATGTAATTTAATAGTTTTAAGGTTTACCACATTGTCAAGGCTGGTGTCTGCCAAAACATACAGCTTCCCCCCCGCTTTGTGATTTTTCACAAACTTGAGCTGTACTTTTTGTTGGCACATGTGACTATTATGAATGAAGTCATTCCTGACAGCACCTGTTTTCAGAAAAGGAGACGAGAACATTATAAACCAGATACACCAGCCATGTTAAAAAACAATATTTAAGTAGAAGATTACTGTACAAAAAGACTTGTTTCCAAAGGTGGCTAACACTGAAATAAATACCGGTAGATCTTCCAACCTCCTGAGATTTGGTTGATTTTAAGATGTCTTAGCAAGAACATAACTGCTTGACTGCAAAAATATTTTATTCATTTTTATCCATGTAGATTTGTAACAAACACTCCCACCCCACCCCTCAACTTTCGCTTTGAGTTTCAAGTTCAAAAAAACTCAAAAGGCTCTCAAAGAAAAATTGCTGACTATTACCTGGTTTAATGTTGAAATCTTGAAAATCTGCATATTTCACACCATGCAAAATTGTAACATGACCCATTTTCAATACAGTTAATTAACCAAAAGGAAAATGCAGAGTTCTTTCTCCTAAAAATATGAAAATTATGCAGAAGCCACATTCTTAACTAATCTATAGAGCTCAGGAATGTTTAGGCCACTGTCTTTTGGGCATCCTAACCTAATGTTTTTCAGCATACAATTAGACTTCCTCACTTTCCATAAGGGACTTTCTTTTTCCATCCAATAATTTGAGGTTACAGTAGCTGCACAGTGGAAATGCTATGAGCCTCATTATTTCTTTGGCAAGCCTCATTAATTTTGATGCTACATGACCATTAATTGCTAGTAATACCTCCTAATCCAGGTGTAATTGATTAACAGTCAGAGCTATTTTTCTGTTTGGTTTAAGAAACTACCCATCCTCATCAGAAAGCTGTGATATCATTAATCTTCTCTTCTGTTTTAAGGGAAATTAATAATCAATTTTCCTTCTGCTGTCCTTAATTTATACTGTAATAAGGACCAAAAAAGTCTATTTAGAATGGCAGGGAAATTATGTGATAAAACAGATTTTTAAGCATGAACTGGAATCAGCTCATTCATGGTTCTGTTTAACCAAAAAACCCAAACCAAACCAGACCAAACAAACAAAAACATCCAAGTATCACAGCACTTTATCACATCAGGATCACATCTGTATAATCAATTATGCAGGATACTGCAAGTGCCCAGTACACCTTTGTAACAAATGTATCGATCCTACAGGTACATCTATAAAATAAAGGCTTTTGGCTTAATTATGTTCACTTTTAACCTTCAGAGGACCAATTCTAAATATAAATCTTCCCAATTGTCAGCAATATCTATTATGAAACCATATATTCAGGCTCAGTGTTTATCGATGCAAAATTCTTTAGCAAAAGTGATTTCATTGTGAGCATTTGGGCTGGAAAGTGTACAATATAAAGACCCAGGAATAGCTTTACAAGCAGAGAATGATGTTATTTTATCACTGTGTCAGCTTCATGCCTGGACATTACTAGTAGTAATCTGATGTTTATTATCTGAAGTGCTTATGCACTAATGGCTGAGGACTGATGAAAAAATGAGGTCCTAAGCTACACATACCATAATCTTTTTGAAAAATGATTAATTTATTTTCCTCTTTGATACTTTGCTGATGTCTTGTATCTATGCCAAGTTCTGCAGATCATTTATGGAACTAGCACTTCTCTGCCTGTTTTGATAGGAATGGACTTTACACAACAGTCTGTAACCAGCAAAGTTCTGTGCTAATTAGTAAATCACATTGATAATACCTCAAGCCTAGCTATCGAGTGGAAACCTGCATACTATGCTGCCCCCTGCTGAAGTATAACAAGCTCGCTGTACTTTATGTCTAACACTAAGTGAAAGAAGATAGTGCTGATATGAGAAAAAAACCCAGACCACTCAACAGTGGTAGGTATGAATTTAAAATTCTATTTTTAACTTTGGCTTGTGAATTCTTAAATGTCTTATTTATACCTAACTCTAATTGCAGGGCTGGTTGATGGTAAAGTATAGGCTGGTTTCTGTAGCTGCCTTATGCAGGGTAATATTGAAATTCAGATTTTAACATTGAAATCATGTTCTTATTGTATTTTCTTCAATGAAACAAGCAAAATATTCCTTTTGTTTTCCTCACAGGAAACAGACTAGCTCTTACTACAGGGGAAAAAAAATCAGCATACTGTTTCCAGTGTTAAGCAGAATAATACTTAGTGTAGGATTCTGTACAGTGTATATGATAGTGAGTCATATACTGAAGATAGTTATTGTGCGATTGATTTTCTGAAGGCACAGATACCAAGCAATATGGGATAGAGATAATGATCTAAACCCAATTGCTGACGAAAATCTGACTTATTGCTCATATATTATTACCAAAAAAAGACTATTTTTGGAGGAAAGAAGTTATACAGTAAAAAACAAAACACTAACAGATTTCATTTTTATTTTTCTTTCTTTAACTTCTGCTTTAATAACACTCTAAAATCAAAACATAGATAATTATAAATTAACTTTCCCATACCTTTCATCTATGTCTTTAGTCAAAAGTTTAATGTAAGTTTGGTGCAAGTTTCTGCCATTCTGACTTGAAATTAGGCTCTATGACAATTTTAGAAAAAAAAAAAAAAAAAAGATAGCAAAGAAGGGAGATAATCATTAAGAGGAACAGGTTCTGGTTTATCTCCATTTCCAAACTGAGAAACTGCTGCCAAAACCATCCTGAAAATGGCTGAATTTAAACAATGATGCAATGTCTCCTGAGACAAGATGATGAAAGACAGGTAAATGAACAGAAACCACAAATCTGAACAATTGGTTGAAAATACACTTCATAGTAGTCTGATGTCAGGGTTGGGAGAGAGGGACTTGTGGCCCATAACTGTTATACAGTTTTCCTGACCATTGCTGTCTCATCAGTATTCTTTCTGGTTTAATTACACACTACTATGGTCTATGAGCACAGTCTTTGGAAATACATGGTAGTGCAGCAGCTACCCATTTTCACTCAGCTAGCTCTCTTTTGTTCACAGATTTATTCCAGCTCATTCCTAAAGGCTTAGCACTTTGACACACACCAAAGAGTGACTTTGCTGCCTTTGTCTTCCAGGTGGACTACGCCAGCCCTTTGTGCCTCACTGTAACTTGTGCCTGTCTGCTTCCCTCCACTCTGTTTAGTGGAGGGGAACATATGGCCCTAAGTGCCTAACTCTGATTTCTTGCCACACCTTCAATTACACTGCCATATGCTCTAGTACCATACTGTAATTGCTGATAGTTAGTGCTAGAAGTACAAAAGGAGCATTTCACAAGCCAACAGGTTTACTTCTGCTGTATAATAAAGCTGAAACAGCTGTCATTATAGCATCCTTCGATAATCTCCTGACTTGCTCTGAACACAAGGTTTTCCTAATTTTATGTATATAAAATCATGCTATCATTCCTTGCTCATTATTTTTCTCTTCATCACTTTAAAACCAGCAAAGAGAAAACCTATTTTCACATTTTTCTATTACTTCAGACTATCTATGTAACCCCTTATTCTCCATGGGAATCTCTTTGGGTCCCTGTTACTAGGGAGAATATCAGAGGTGTCAGAGAACAATGCAACTATTTAATTTTACAACGATTTTATAATCTAGGGAATACTTTGCTGTTTTAACTACATTACATTCCTGCCTAACTAAGAAGATCTAAACCCCACTGTTTTTTTCTGTAATAAGTAGGACAGTACTCCCTGTGATATTTTTGCATTTCAAGCATATGGTTGCAGTTTAGAAAATCTACTGGAAGAACATTTGTGCAATGAGCAAGCACTCTGGATTTCTATTATTCATGGTGACAGTATACAAGCTTCCACCTCCTTTAAATCATGTTTAATGCTGTCTAGCTTTTTTTTCTTTTTCTTGTCCCTTTTTTATTTTTTTTTAAACATGAATTTGAATGATTACAAGAACAGTTTACTTAAACATGGAAAAGGAAGATGTCTTAAAAATTGAACCCTAGGGAAAATTCTCTGTATGGAAACCAAAGCACCAGTTCAGTTGCTGGATTACAGTGAGCACTCAAGACAGGTGACAATCCAAAAAGGAGTTACTTGGAGCACAAGCTAAGCAAATTGCAACCAGCAACATATTAATTGATTTTAAAATGCTAGTTCACACAAAATGTGGTTTTCCACAGAAACACATGTACCACTTTCAGCCACAGTCTGTTTTATATCCAAGATGGAATCTCGGGTAAAAGGAACGGATAATCTAATTCTAACAGTCCTTGCTTTCTAGAGTCCTATTTATCTGTATGCTAACACCTATACTTAATTTCTTTCTGAACGATATTATGGTTCTGACATTGTCATGTTAGTTGGTAGTCAGTGATCCTTCATATTTTTAATTTTACAATGAGATATATCTCCTATTGATAAAGTGGTATTATTATAAAGCCATCTCTGTCACTGTCCTAATATGTAATTCACAATTATCAAAACTCTAAATTCTTTTTGTTGTTTTTGTTTTGGTTTATTTTTGTAGGATTTTTTGTTCAGTTTTGCAACTGCTTTATAAGGCTATTTGTTGGTTCTGCACAGAACTCCTCATTTGATGTATCATGCTGTCACCTAAATCAGAAAATCGACTGCTTACTCATTTGACTCTACAATTTGCTGACCTCTGTGGGTCTTTCTTCATAAGTTTAAGTAAATTGCCCTTTCTGTTGGAAAGATGAAGGCTACTTGTTCTTCAGCACTTCAGGTCTGGCATGGGCCACAAGCATTATGTCAGATCTGAGACAGTATGCAACAATGGGCTGACATGCCAGGTAGGAATGTCTCACAGACCGTCTCGCCTACATCTTTATTTCTTTATTGTTTCTTTTAATGGTTTTGCCTAATGATTGCTTTGTTTGTAGTAACTAACTTGAAATGTCTTCTCAAGAATAATTTTTAAAAGAGTAACATGAAATAAGGTAAAAATACAACAAAAATGTTTTGTCTAATTCAGTTCAGAGCAACATCCTTCATCACCATTCGAACCCTCAGAGAATAACCTTTTCATGGGGTTGAGTTTGCTTCTATTTTATTCCAGACAGCCAGTGTAAAAGAACACTGATCCTTATTGTATTCTCTACACTGTAAAAACACTTGTAAATGTATAGTGGATACAAGACTTTCTGCTTTCTGCTTAATCAGCTCTAAAGAATCGCAGTAGTACAATATAACATCTAGTAAATATATTTATTATTAGGCAAAAAATCATCTATCATTGCACCAACATTTAATAACCTCTAGGGCAAATCTGGCATAATTATGCTTGTTTGGAGTTGTGTCATTTTGCTCTAATTTTTCTTTCAAATGAGGTGTTGTATAAAAGGCTAGACAAGATAAAATTATATTAGAGTAAATATGTTATATAGAAATATAAATTATTAACAGTCATGACCTCCAGGTAAGATGATATAATTATTTACCATAACTTTCAGTAACTACACAAAATCAGCTCTTACAAAACCAGTGGTTAGATATGTTGTTTAGACTCGATGTCCTCTTTATACTTTGACATTTTTAGTGAATGGGTTGATTCAACTTTTGTTTCACAAGACAGCCTCCTACTGTAACCATTTACCCTAATTTGCAGTGACTCTTGGAAACTTGTAAATTGAGCTTCTCTAATAAGCAGAAGTTTATATGTGGAGTCTGAAGCTTATGGCTCCTGCTTTGGTTCACAAATTTTGGTACAAGTTTTGTACAAGCAAAATTAAAAGGTCTCAGCATTTTGACCTGACGTACTAAAGTCAGTGCTTCTTGGCTGAAGACTTGCTTTCTTTCAGGGATTCAAAATATAGTGTCAATTACAGTGTTGAAAATTAAACTGAATATTATTTAATTAATTGGACTTTTAATTAACATCTATTTGTGCCCATGCTGTTAGGTTCTGTTGGGGATTGTGAAGAGTAGTGCTGCCTATACTTTGCAGTGCCTGTGCTCCATTATTTAAAGCAAAGCAATGAACTGTTACCCTTTATCTACTAAATTCCACAACATGACAAGAAAACACTAAAAGAGAGAGAGAAAGGGAAATACATTAAAGAAAACCAAGATAATTGTTTTGAAAAAAAAATACTGGAGACAGTCATATCCTCTGCTATACAGAATTGTGCTTCACAGAGAAGATTTGCCTTCCTTTTCCAAGAATTTGCAGAGTGACAGCAAATCTGTGACCACATTAGTCATTCTGTCAAGGATGGAAAAACCTAGAAAGAAAAAAAATAATAATTGCTAAAGAAAACAGACACAGCCCTTAGAAGTTATAAATTTTCAGTATTGTTTACTCCACATGCTCTAAGCAACATGTCCCAGCTGTGCATGTGTCATTCAACTGTCCAGCTCTGCCTATGCAGACTATTCTTACTAAGGCTCTTACCTAATCAGCTTGTAAGAAGCACATTTGTTCAATTTGCCTGCATAGAGGGAGACATGACAGATGTATTTGAAGTAATGCTAAAAACTGCTGTGAATGGGAAAGATACCAATCTCGGCTAACAAGTGAGTATTCTAATGCTGCAGCAGCACATAATCATTCACATTTATATCCCGCTGTTTGGTGGTGACATATATCAAGCCTTCATCTGCAAGAAGCTCATAGAGTCATCAGATGATAGAGGAGAATGCAGGATAAGGAGCAGAGATCTAATCAGTTGTTGTAGTTTGTACATTGTTTTTAAAAGATCCCAGTTGCTTTATGTGGCCTTTCTACTATGTTTTGACTGTGCATTACACAGGAATTGCAGCATTCTATTTTATTTACATTCATCCTGTACTGATGATGATGTGATATGATAAAGGTATAACATAAGACAGTTCCTGGAAAAGCATTGTTCTTTAATTTAGTGCAATCTATAAATCATCAGTGAAGAAGCTGTATGACTTGAAAATAGAAATAGTTCCAAACATGTGAGTAGTACAAAGGAAATTTACTGGACAATGTCTTCATGCTCTTCATGTCTTTTGTTTCTTATTTGTCATAGTAGACTCCAAATCTGTGTGAGTTTTCTGGACTTCTTTTCAGAGAAGACTATATTTTAAAAGGAATATTGTTCTTCCTTTACAGGAAAATATAAAATATCCATAGAAAAATACAGTGTTTTGCTTGATACAATCCTGCCAAGGAAAACAAAACCTACACCAGCAGTCCGGTATTTCCTGAATACTCAATTTAATTTGAATACCCACAGGTAAGTTTCAAGGGAAAATTTGTTACTGAGAGTAAAACCATCATATATTTTGGATTATTTTGCATTAAATATTCAGTAAAGGTTTGCCTTTTTAAGAGCAATGTTCTATAATTCCATACACTTGTTATTAGAACTTGATATTTAAAGTACATAGATTATTAGTTGTAATGGAAAATATATGAACTTCAACAGTATAACGACTTTTACAAATTGGGATTCATAACTCTAAAGAACTGTAAATTACTATTCATGGGTACTCAAAGCCTCAAAAATATCTGATATTGATTAATCAAAGCAGAAAAATTAGGATATGAGATGGAAAGCAATGGACATGAAAAGGAAAGATCTTGCTTTCACACCAAGATCCTGCTGAGCTTGGAATTTGATATGACCTGTGAGCGAGGAGCCACTTGCTCACAGAGAAAACACCAATCATTCGATCAATCTATTTTTTACATGCTTTTGCCAAGTCACAGTAGAATTCTCCATGTGATTAGTCCCCACAACATAGCAGGATGTTGAAGCTCACCAGTAAGAAACATGAAGAGGAAAAGAAAAAAACAATGCCTTAGGTTTTAGCATACTTCTCTTTGTTCCCCTACTCACACCATGGTATATGGACAATTTAGTGACAAAACATACAGGGTGCCTTATGTCCTTTGATTTCTGGCTTTTGAGTACTCATCCTGCCATGTCTTGGTACAGGCTTTTCACTGAGATTCAGCACAGGTTCGAAACCAAACTAATTGTCAGACAGCTTCATTGGGCCAGCAAACGAGAATATTGTATCTCCTCCAGGAGGAGAGATTTTCAGACTTTCCAGGTTTTCCCAGCAAGTAGCATCTCCCTGTGTCAAAGTGAGCACAAAACTCTCTCGCCCATGCTCATGGCACCTTTGAACATACATTCACAGTCTTGTAGGCAATGGAAGACATTGGTACAGAGAAATAAACGTGTTTCTTAAATTCTGCTTGTTTTATGCCCTAGTGACCCAACAGAACGTTAATTCCAGGTATCTTTCTGCTGTCTAGAAGGACAGAGGCTCAGGGCTTTTGATTTATTTGATATTATTCACAGACACTTTTAATGATAGTTACAGATTATTTCTTTAACAAGGATTTAAAAACGTGTTGTTGTAATATGTGTAGGGACCTACTAACCATTGTTCTTGTATTTATAACATGCTTACTTGTATTTCCTTTTGTTTGATGCAACTTACATAATTTTGCTGAAACAGTGGTTTTATATTATAATCAAATACAGGGTTTTTTTAACTAATGTTTCATTTTCATTTGAATATCAAACCATTGCTTCTACCTTTGTGGACACTTTATGATGAAGAAGCATATACTCTTTCTGGCTTGTTCTGATGTGCTTTTAGTAAATGCGTCTGACAGCAAAGTGGATCCTTAGGCCTTGATTCAAGTTCTTAGCTAACTTCATGTTTGTTTCCTTCTCTACATGAAATTTTTAACATGTTTGCACATTGGTTCTCTTTTCTTTTCTTAATAGGGGAAGATTGCTTAACAAATTGCTCCACTTTATTTCACATCCTTTGCAAGGAACTAAGTGAATAGAACAGAGCTGAAACTAAAGAAAAATAATAGGAAAAAAAATTTAAAACCCCACTTTCTTAAATATAACCTAATGTGTTAGTAAACCAGCTATGTGTATAATCATAAATACAGTAACCTTGTTACACAATTCATCTGTGACAAACAAACCATGCAAAGTACAAGAGCTCCCAAAAAATATTTGAATTAAATTTTTGTAAAAGTAAGTGAGGTCAGAAATTATAATGCCTCGGTCTTCAACAGAAATTTATGGCAAAAGGAATGATCTCTTCCTTCTCTTCCACTCCCATACTACAAGAGTGGAAATATTTATTTGATTGGTCAGCAGAAAGGGTACTAAAAGAAAATACATGTCTCAGTATGATGAACCATCAAAAATGCCCTGAAGTTTAGGATTTTTTTTCCTGTCTAATTTATGCTATCATTTTGCAGACAACATTGAAGAAGTATACTGAAAACCAAGGAAAAAAAAAATAAAATATGAGAAGAGAGACTAGAAAACAGGTAAAAAGTCACTGAAATTTAGTTAGTTATAATGCCCTGAATAGTATTTCTGAAATGCACTGTTACTCTGTAAAGAAGCTGGAACAGAAGGACAAAGATGTAAACCCCCATACTGATTTAACTGAATACTTAAAGAGACATAGAAAAGTTTTTCACAGAAATAAAAAATTAGTCTTAGAAGGATTTACAGCAAAATAAAAAACTCCTTTTGGATTTAAACATTTATATACAACTATAAATACCAGATCAGCAGTGAATAACCCAGTGGCACTTCACTGATCAGAAAAGAATCAGTACAAGTCAGGTTCATTGGCAGTTACATCACCAGCATCTAATAGGTACATTTTGTCTCCTAGAAATCTTTAGAGTTGCTTCTCACAGAGAAACTGGGACATAGCGACTGACCGTTTTAGAATGAGGTAATGAATCTGCAACTTGCAAATCCTGGTGCAGTGTCTATTTTTCCTATGCTAAAGCATGGATAAGAGCTAAGACAAGATTCATCCTAAGAATTTGCAGTTCTCCTACATGGCTTTCTCAGTCAGATGCATGTGCTGCCTTATTCCAATTTTTGTTTGTTTGTTTGTTTTTGTTTTGGGTTTTTTGTTTGTTTGGGTTTTTTTAATGAAACAAAAGAAAATAAAATTTGAAAAATAAATACTGCTCCGGGATTCTCTGATATATATTTCTTGCAAATTAAGAAAATTATCAGCCTCCAGGTAATTTATTACTTATCTCATAATAATTTATTTATGGAAATAAGTCACTCAAATACACTAAAAAGAAAAGCTCTTCTAGGAAAACCAAGAAAATATTGTGACTGAAAATTGCTTAGACCAATAACACTTGATACTTAGATACCTTGAACCTCAATATTTTCTTTACTCTTACTTCTTGTAAGGAAGTAATTGCACAGCTAATAATACTTTTGTCACTCTTGTTAGTAGACAGAGATTAGGGCATTATTATAAAATAGCATGTTCTATATCTCTAAAATTGCCTTCACAGTAAGAGTGCCAGTAAGTAGCTACAATCATCAATAAAAATAGCATGGACAAATTGAAAACCAATCCATAATCTGAAGAAGTATGTAGTGAGGAAATTAGTACAGGAAAGAGGACTAAGTTTTGTAGAGAAATAGAACCATGTTAATCACAGACAGGCAAATTTTTTTCAAAGCAAATTTACAGAGTGTCTGCAGAAGACATGAGACCCCAAGCAAGACAGCACAAGGAACCTATAAGGAGCTCTAGAAAAAGCAGTTGACATAGATATTAACAGATGCTGCTGTGAACACTGGAAATAATATAAACATTTTTTATCTGTTATAAACCACGGTTTCAAAACCTGGGAAAGCAAATAGCATGAGAACACGATTACCAGTTTTCATGACACGAGATATGATAAGAACTAGATTAACACTAAATTCACTTTGCCTGCTTTCTGCTTCTTATTTAAACACATCCAATGTAATCCCAGGGTAACTACTACTTTTATCCTTGTGTATGTTGGTTTCTCATTAGTGGAGTGGCACAAATCTGTAGAACAAACCAATGAGCATGAGCTCATCTTTGATGAAAGGAGAATGACATAGTAAAAATCTTTCTGAAACAAAAGGGAAAACAAGAACCAATAACCTTCTCTGTACCAAGTCCAAAAAAAGACAGAAGGGATTATGTGGGTAGCAGAACGTTTAATACTGAGATGAAACCTTTTCAACTCAAGCAGTTCCAGAAAAAACTGAAACCATGCCAAAATAAATGTTGTTCTGAAGACCTCATAAGTTTACCAGAGGGAACTGAGAGAACAAACCTCTTCAGCTGGTGAAAAATCAGGACAATCACATGGTCTTTTTGGCATCTCTGTCTGTTCACCCTTTCTGCAAATTGATTCTGCATTTACAGACCTAAGCCACATAAAACAAGCACCATGATACATCACTGAGCAAAAAAGATACCGTGTCAAAATAGTATGTATTTATTTGTGGCCAAATTATTCCATTCTGACTGTACCAGTTTTGCCATAAAAATGTAACACGCTATTCCACGTCTTCACAATTACACAGGTTTCATAGCTAATACTGCAATGTAAACACACTTTCTGGTTTCAAAGTATTTAGAAAACTTCAGGCTTTTGTTCTCTACTGACTGTTGTTTAGTCTTTTCCCACTCCCAGGAGTATTTTTTCTGAGTTTTGACTAAGGAAACAAAGTTGCTGTTACTGAGACTTTTCAATTTCCAATGAAAATGAGAATAAGAGATTATGAGGTCAAATTGTTCAGCATTTTTCTTTAAATTAAATGCATCCATACATAAAGTCAATTGGTAGTTGCAGAACTATTAGAACACAAGTTACTACATATTTTTGGACACGGTAGAAAGATAATGCAGTGCAATATAGCTACATTACTGAAAAAAGGACAGCACTGACATTTTCAAATATATTTGAGTAGTGCTGCACAGTAACAAGAGAGGATTTCATGTTGCCAAGTGAAAAGAATTTTCCACATCCTTTGTACCACCATAATTGTCATTTCCTTAATCTCATTAGACTGTGTTTTCTTTGTCCCAACCACACTTGAGACTTTTCATCTCTCTCCACTGGATCACTGTATTACAGCTGGTATATTGTTAGATTTGTTTTGTGCACCTATTTCATGGTGGAAGCTAGTAAAGTGAAATCTCTACCCATCTTCACCTTTCCTGTTGCAATGAACTACTGGCATAGCATAGATTCCTCCTCAATCTTTATGTGCCCTGCTGCAAAAACTGAAATGAAGATCTCTTGGTGCCATAAGCAGAGGCTGTCTCTCCACTACACGCCTGTCATTCAGTGAGCTGGTAGCCCTCTGTGAGAAAGGCATATTTTTGCCATCAGAGTATGCTTGGGCACTTGAGCATGTACTGAGGAAAGATTTCTTTATGTTTCTTTGAATGGCTTGAATCAGGCTTCCCAACCCCCTCATCTCTGCAAGGCAGATGGGATTGCATCACTGCAAGTGGTACAGCCAACAGCTCTTTTTCAGGGTGAAACTATCCCTCTCTATGCACTGCCATGATTCGCAATATAAATATGGGTTGCTGTCTTTCACCTGTGCTGGCCATTCTCCTGAGGTTCTATTGTAGCTTGAGCTGCTCCGAAGGTTGAGAGACTTTAGACATAGTGCTCTACTTGCAATTCCTTTCGCTCTTTCAAATGCTTGATCTTAGATCTCTGACTGTTACAATGCCACAATAGCTCAAAAAGACTGTTAGCCAGCCTATAAATCAGCTGGCTTCTTTCTTTTCTTTGATTTGGCATTTCTCAGGGTGAGCTGGAATACTTGAAAAGTCAAAAGCTTCACTGGAAAATGTTTTTTTTTCCAATTCTACATCAGGTCACTTTTTTTTCCCCCTCACTATGTGTTAATATCTAGGTTTTGTTTGTGGGCTTTCTTTCTGTTTCTGTTATTCAAAGTTAACCATCCTTTGTAGTCTTAGTACTCGTGCAAATAAGTCATGGGAAAGCATCAGATATGTACTTTTCATTTTAAAACCAGATTTCTTAACAAAATAAGGGTTATTTAGTCATGCTATCAGACTATTAGTTCTTCAGCATAATAATTTTGAATCTTGTCCAGTTTCAACTGTATAAAAATGGAGATGCACAATAAAAAATAGCAATATTTTATAGCAGTATGAAGAAGTGTGGTGGTTGCTTAAGAGTCAAGAGGGTAAGAGGCCACCATATGAATTCAAGAGACTGTTTGGGCAGCCAGCTGGCCTTTTAGGTCACCTACTAATCAGCCAAACAGCACATATGTAGCTCCAAATCAGCTGTAATACATGCTGCCTCTTGCCTATCTAGTATGTAAAAAAACACGTGGAAGGAAAAGATCTAGAGAATGAAGAAAATTAAAAATGAAGTGATGGTGGGGACATGATGGTATAAGATATTGATTTTCTAAGGTTGTAGAGTATATATGACCCTGTTGACATAAATCTTGCAAAGTGTTTGATTGATCAATCTGTATTTTTTTTTGGTGACCAGGTTATTTTTTCTAAACACTTATCCTTTGACACCCACGTTAATGAACAGACCCCATTAATTTTCACTTTATTTCCAGTTTTCACACATGAGTTGTGTTTAATTTTTTTTTCTTTTCATGTGGAAATGCACCACATCTTGCCTGAGTCTTTCCTAATTCCTGCCTGCTTTGTTTTTAGGTGCTGTCTTGTTTCCATACCACTGCAGGTATGTGTCTTTCTGGAGTGATGGCTGTCACTGTGTTTCATGTTTTCTAAGCCACTCAACAGCATGAAGATCTTGATGTTCCTAATTAAAGTGGAGAGCTTAGCAAGGACGTGTCAGAAAGGAGGTGGCAGAGCTGGTCAGCAGGGCTGAGCAGGACCCCAGTGTGCTGGCAAGGTAGGGCAAGAAGGGCTCCTGGTGCATCAAACAGGCAAGGTCCTGGACAGCGGCCAGGGCCAGCCAACAGTCCTCCTGTGAATCTGAGAAAGTGAGAGGTCCAGTTAAGAATTCCATCCAGACAGGTGAGGTCAGGGCTGTAAAGGCCAGGCATGCCAACAGCACAGCCCAGGCCATGCACTCAGGTGCAGGTATCGAGCTAAAGCATGGAGGACCCGGGCCAAGCTCCCAGCACAGCTGGTACCTCGAAGTCTGCACCACTGGAGAGATGGCCAAGCACAGAGGAAAGCTGACACCTTGATGGTGCCTGTGGGTTAAGACCTCATAGCCAGAGATGAAATTTAAACTAGCATAAAAGGGGTTGTTGTCTTTCCCTTATGTTTGTTTTGTGATATCAATTTAAATTTAATTACAAGCACAGAATATCGAGCAAGAACAGGGAAACTATGGTAGTGTCTAGGCACTACTAATTAAACAGTCACAAAATTCCCACTTCCAGTGGGATAAAGAGAAAAACCAAAAGAGAAAAAACCTGTAGGTTGGGATAAGAACTGATTAATAATAGTGATAGTGGTGGTAATAATAATAATAATAATAACAACAAAAACAATAATAATAACATAAAAATAATAAATGAATATTATAAGAATTAAACAGGGTTTGAAATCCCAGAGGTGATAAAGACTTTCACTCCGTGTAGAAACCTTTACAATATGCCCTTCTGCTACCTTATTGGAAGATGTCTGTTGTCGCAAGACTAACAGGTAGAGCAAGTTAAAAAATATCACTTCTCATTTTGGCCCACATTTTCAAGGGCAGTAATTTCCATTGTAAATGGTGACATCTGACATACCTCATTTCCTGTAAATGTAGGATGTTAGTGTAGGATGATGAAAAATGGGTCCTGTAAGGCTGATAATAGCCTTGTAGCTCATTGACAACCTTGAATTAGTGACATAGCTGGGTACCTGAAGATAGATTTCTTTTTACATTCTTTGTTCCCTTTTGGTTTTTCCAAGTTAAAGTTCTAGGATTTTAGAAAATTTCCAAATACAAATAAATACAATACCAAGGAATCTTCAGCACCTCTTTTTTTGAAATTAAAATATCAGTTGTGATATCACAAATTATCATAGGTTTTGATTTTGGTTTCATTTCATTTTTTGTTTTATTTTTTATCCTTTTTTTATGAAACATCACTTCAACATTATTGATTACAGGTCAATGTGGTTCACAAAATTTGTTACCTCATTGGGGAAAAAACCTAAACACTATAAATTTAAGACAGGTAGCATTTGCATCTGTACTAGATTGAGAATCATCTGTTGTGATACCATTTTTATGTATACACAGGCTTTCACCTGTATTTCACCTAATATTAAAGAAAACATCACAAACACTTCATTCATTTGCTCAGTGTTTCTCCGTTTCCATGCACAAGAATAGAAAATCATCAGGAGGAAAGTTACAGCAACCGTATCAGTTATTTCAAGAGTGTTTTTAAGGTGGATAGGGGGTTAATAGTTGGTTACGCTCAAACATTTCCACTATTCCATGTAAAAATATTTTTGTTGTTACATATTCTGGGTAATTTCCTTTAAGTATAAATGTATTTGTGAGCAATCACACAGAAATAAGAGACTCACTTTAATAACCTTCCTAATAGACTGTGATAGACAATTTGAAGTAGCCTGACATTGTCACAGTGTTTTAAATTCTGTGGTATTCTTTTTCACTGTGAATAGCTTGTGGATCAAAGAAAACTTGGTGCCCCAGACAAAAGATCATGAAAACATGCGCTGCTCTTTTTCCTTTTGCAAACTATAAATAGATGTCATTATTGAAGGAAACTCAAAGTCAGCACAACTGCTTGAACAAGGCAATTTAATAGTACACAAAATTATAGATGAACAAAAAAGGTAGAAGGATTTGTTGTAAATATATACCTTCTGTTCAGATGATTGGAATGGGTTTTTTTCCCCTTTACTTTTACTTTATTGGAAAAATTCAGAACAGTATGATAGGGCTTTGAAAGACAGAGTGAAGATAAAAAATAGTATTAAATACATCCTGAAAAGTCCTTCTGCTTTTTACAAAAGCAATTGCTAACTCATTTGTGTGTGCATGTCACTGTGTTTGTGCATGTCAGTGTGCGTGTGCATTGCATAAAGTGAAAAACATACAAGAAATTATCTAGATCAGGATTCAATCTGGACACTTCTGTATTCTACTTCAGCTGTTTCATCAGGTGATGCATTAAACCTAATGTTCTTCTGTGAAAACGTCATTGTTAGCCTACCCTACTCTCTGAAAAAAATCTTTTAATGAAAGCCTAGCGTCCTCTTAGAAGGCCTACTCGTATACTACTTAGCTATATAACAGAAACATTTACAACATTAATATTTTGCTTTTCAACCTTCCTGGCTTTAATTAGCCATCCAGAAAACTGGGCATTACTCTTTGATTAAAAAGCATTTCCTGAAATGAGGGAAAAATCCTCTGGGTAACGCTGTTTCCGTACTCAGAATTTCTTCTTATGTTAATCGGGTCTTCGCAGTATATGTTGACAACACTAAAGATAAAAGACACCAAAACAGACCAGATAGAAGGCAACATCAAAAAAAAAAAAAGTAAAATTGTCTTTTATTATTTGCAAGCATATATGACATCCTCATTTAGATACTACCATCACTTTAAAACTATTATGCCTCAGTTGAGTCTGCACCGAGCTGTCAGCTAAGCTGATTTATTCTTTACTTGCTTAAATTAAAAAATTGTTTTGCTAAATATGAGAAGTTATTTATGAGCACTGTTTTTGTTTGAAGTCCAAGTCCCATACATTAATTAAGTTTTGCAGCCAAGGGTAGAATCCTTATTATACAGTATAAAAAGAACATTTTCAGCAGCCAATTACCATGTTACCTATTTTGAAAGAGAACTCTTTAGAGGAAATATATCATTGAAAGTATTCTGTGTGCTTGTTAACAGCCATGGCCCTCAAATGTGTTAATCAAAAGGCATTCTAGAACCTTTGAAATTAATGGGAGGCTTCTACAGACTAAAATAAGGAATGTGTTTCACCCGTAATGCCAAATTTATGCTCAAATAAGTGTATGTTCCTCAGCATATAGAAAAAATGTACTGAATTTATTGTTTAAAGGAACTGCAAAAGTGAACAGGTATTCAAGAACCCTTGAATAAAAGAGTACTCATTACTACTCTATTAGTACTCATTAAAGAGTACTGTTGCTGAGCAAACTTATAAAGAGAAGGAAAACGAGTCTTCAACTGACCATGTGTACAAGTGTACAAATTGTTCCTTCATCCCAGCAGGACACAGTCTTTAGGGAAGTGAACTCAGCCACTGAACTCTACATTTCTTTCCTGGACTTGACTTAGCAGTTCTGGGTAATATCAACCAGTCTAGATGCCAATTTAGATAGTTTTGTAGGATTATTTGGCCACTAAAAGTGATATGGAATATCACAACAAAATGCAGCCATATAGCAAGTGGAACACAGCTAGACTCCAAGTCTAAAGGAACAGCAGGATAAACTTCCTGTGTTTATTGGTTTAGTAGATCCAGAAAAAGAAAAACGTTTCACTTTGAATTCCAACTAAATTTCAAGCTTGGTGGGACAAGAACTGCAGAGAGTACACTCCCCTCACAGTACTCTAACAAAACTTTTCCAAAACCTTTCTTCTCCTTAGCAAATTCAAATCATATAGTATATTTTTCATCTTCCTCGTCCTGCCTGCTGATTATAAATAATGCTGTAGCAATTGTTTTTTGTATACCTAAAGATCAGTCTCAAAGTACTGATGTGCTTTTCACACTGTGTGTGAAAAATAATGTGAAAACACAATAATTCAAATACTTGTGACTGTACATGGTGACTAAAAAAAATGCACATTCTTTCAAGGGACAGAGTTTCTATCATAGTAACTCAAAACAAAATTGATAGTAGTAGTAAATGGTGGTAGTAGTCGTAACCGGAGATATCTAAGGTGAAAACCCAGAACTTATCAGAAAGATCTCATTTGGAAAAGGAATACAGCATTTGTGTTCTTCTTTCTTCTGCCCTTTATTCTCAACAGCTCCACAAAAAGAAATTATTTTTTTCATGTTAAGGACTTTCATGTCTGTATAGAATGGATTCACACCGCAGACAAAATCAATTTGTATTTGTAAACTGTTATTTAACAACTTCTTTGGTAAATTTGAATCAATGCTAATGGATATGTGGTGACATCAAACATATAAAAACAAAAGCAGTGAGCCAAATTTCCTGCTACTATATACTGTTTGATGGTATGTTGCAAAGCCAATGTAGAACACTAGCAAATCACATTAATTGCCACACTTACATTAGAAACACAAATTTTTTTAAACCTGAAAACCAGAAGGAAATAAAATTTTACCTGTGTTGTAATATAAGTGGGTTTACTCATGACGCTTTTCTGCTTCTTCACTATGCATGTTAAATCACTACACAGAACACTGAGCAGCAATACAGCCATGCCTCCCTGCTATGCTAATACAACTCAGGCAGCTCAACTGGTCTTCAGGTGGCAGGCCACTTGTGTCATTCTGAAAGCTCTTATCATCCTATTTCAACCTTACACAAAATAAAATGGAGGCCTAAATATTCAACAGGATCCATTATCTACCCAAAATGGAATCCAAGGCACCCGCAGTATACTTTCAAGTTGTGAGATATTGAAATTATTGTTGGTACTCTCTTATTTGATACTTATTGTAATTGAACCTTAGAATAATAGAAAAACTGGTTAAATTGCTTTGCAAGTATTTCATTATGTCATTCTCAGGTTGCTCAGACGCTTCAGCCACTGCCAGAAGCAAATATATTTTCCCTGAGGTTATATGGAATGACAGTAGCGGAGTTTTCTGCAGTTTATGAAATTATTTATTTTATACAGGAAAATGAAATGTAGTTTCAAGCCTAGAAAGCTGATTTTTCATAATGTCATATTGTGTGTGAGTCAGAAGCTGATAATCATGTATCAAAACCTTACCTAACAGACTGAAGTTTTAGGACAACTGGGCCTAACTGCTGCTTGTTGATAATTAGAACAGTGATACAGTGCTGAGATAATGAAAAACTAAACAAATCCATACTATAAAGTAGTTATTTTTAGTCTTTGATCAGTGTTACTCTCTTTAGACAACTGTAATCCCAGACAGAAATGTCTAAGGCGTTAATAGTAAGCACTACAATCTAGAAGCAAGTAAGCTTTTTAAAAGGAATGTTAAGACATGTAGCATTTTGTTCTGCTCTTGGATACACACAGTTTTCCCTCTCCATGTATTATTATTTGTCTCTGTATTATTTATAAATTAACTCTTTTTTTTTTTTCTATGTACTAATACTAATGATGTCTCCATTAGGTACCATTATCTGTAATATTATTTAAAAGCATTTTAGGCAGATTGATAATGACTGGTTGGGTCAGTCTTCTAATAATTTATCTATTTCTTAGTGGACAATTTTCCCATTTTTAGGATTACATTTCAAATGTTAAACAAGCACTTTAATACATATGAGTTTAAATGTGATTTTACTGGAAACTTTTGAATTAGCCCTAGTGGAAAAGAGCTATCCAAATAACATGCAACTGCAGTCACCATTAGCTAGTGTCCTTTCCCAGCTGAATAAAATGCTGACTCATTCCTGATTCTGAAAACAAGCCCCAGTTTGTGATGGCATGTGATGGTCCTGGCACCTACACAGATCTCCAAAGGTGACCTGCGCCCATTGCAGATATACAGCATTGACATCAGAATCCATAATTTCATTATGTTTACTTAACTAACATATGAATGATTTGCTTGTTGAAATCTTCAGAAACAAAATGGGCTTAGTGTTCTATATGCATCATTCTGGAAAAAAACCAAACCAAACCAAAACAAAACCCAACACAACAAACAGAAAATCCATTTTCAGTAATAAAGCTGCCAAATTTTGTTAGTATTGACTTTCAAGGATCATATTTCTCTTTATTAGCAATTATTTAAACACACGTAGAGATGAGCTAGTTGAAACATGAAATATGAAGTTGTTTCTAATTCACAGGTTTGGAAAAAGCAATGTGTTTTCATATTAGGAATATGTCTGTTTATCTTTCTTCTTTGGTATTTTCTTCAACTTAGAAAAATTCTATTTCATTTCACCTGTTTTGTCAACAAATAAAATAAAATTACCACTGTCCACAGTTTATTTGTTTAAGCTTTTTTTTTATTTATTTATCTTCTTTTTCTTTCTTTTTCAAGTTTGTGTATAGAAATATTTTGAAACAAAATAAGAAAATTAATAGCAAAACTTTATCATGTTTAAACATTTCAAACTGATCACAGATAAAGTTTCACAGTTTATCTTTGATTTTTTGATGTTGTTTTCTTAAAAAGGAAAGTTTAAATTGTCACTTTCCTGATCATTTGTTTTCCAATATTTCAAGAAAAAAATACTTAAGATACCTTATTTTTTCTTGCTTTTTATGGGTCTAAACATAAATTAGTCTCTATTAATTGAAACATGGACTTATTAGGACGCAAAACTTTCTGTATACTCTTTCTTCTCCAATAAACACTGAAAATACTGTATTATTCACAAAATTTGTCTTGTTATCTGCCTACAATTTTAAACTCATACTGCATTTTTCTCAGGGTGGTAGGATGGTGGGAGTTCTTTACACAAAGACTTTTTTAAAAAGAAGATGAGAACTTTGAGGAGGGTTGTGGAGGGGTTTCTTTTTTATTTTTTTTTTCCCATTGATTATTAGAATAATTTTGGAATTCCGAGTATCCCACCTTGTAAGAACAGTGATGAACAAATAGTGATCCAAAGGGATTTTTGGAATTGTTCACAAGTGTCTTTTGGATATGTTCATAATTATGTCCTACTGAAAGAATCATGACACAGATTCTAAAGACTGATGAAAATACTATTTCCACTTACCTGGTTACATAAATCTCCACTGAAATTTCAGATATGTCTAAGGAAGGATGTGGTTCAAAAATGATCTTAACTAGCAGTTGTTTTTTACAGTACTTGGTACATTTAATCAATGGAAATTTAGACAGATGCATTACAATTTCTAGAGGCCATGAAAATCGCTTACTACCACCTCCCTGGAGTGGCATATATGTTAAGACATTGTAAAGGGTTTGTAAAAACTGATGAGCTACCATAGATATTTATTCATTACACTCCATATGTTTCCTTGTGTATAACAAGAAGTGAAGATTCCTTGTGTCTTTTGCCAATATAATTTTTTTAATGTTTTTTTTTTTTTCTGACTCAATTTTTTTAAGGGGAAAATGTTTAAATGAGCTTACAGCAGGAAGCTCCATATATCTTATCCCATTTATGTCCTAATCACACAAAATGGAGGTGCAGAGCTGTTATATTTACCCTGTAAACAGGCAGAGAGTGTCAGATTACGATTTGGATACAGTCTGAATATTTTCTATTATTCACCTTATTTAACAAACTGTCAGTTGAAAGAGGGAATGATAAGGTTCTGCACAATGTATCAAAGGAATGCTGTGCTTTCTTCCTTTTTTATTCATGCTAAATTTGAAGCTAATGAAGCATAACCTCTGAGCTGATATTTTTATAGATGAAAGAGACATCATGTTACATATTCTATTTTTTTTTCATCAGCTTCTGTGTAGCCGACAAAACCCACAATAATTGCCTTGCACTTAATATCTGACAATTGAGGGGCATTCTTGCTGATGTCTTGTCTAATAGTTTTCTATTTTCTCCATATTTAAGGTTCTAACTATGAATGAAAGAACAAGGGTAAAATGGATGGAGGACAATAGTATATTTTAATTAAACATTACTGTAGAAATAGTCTTGACTGATCTTTTTTTCCTACATTTTCCTTTTTCCCCCTCCATATCATATGTTGATTTCTCTCCTCTGTCTTTTTGTATCATCAGCTAACTTTGTTTCCACGAGGATGCTATGACTGTGAACAAAAAGCCTGGCCAGATAATAACTTCAGGTAAAACTTCACAGTCTTCACAGCATACAAGACTATTTACTACATTAAAAGAAAACAAAAAGAATAATGCATGACATAACAAGAACAATAAAATGTTAGTTATATGATAGTATGAGGCCAAGAATATGGTTCAAAAAGTTGGACCTTAGGTCTTGTATTTCAGTAGGGGATATTGTATTATCCTATTATCTCATTTCTGGAGGGAAAAAAAAATATAAATTTCCATCCTAATTAATAAAAGATAGTAAATTTAACTAAAAATATGTCAATTTAACAGATCATTGAAGAACATTTGCAGTGAAAGAAATATACTGCCATTTATGGAGCTGGGTCAAACAGTATTTCATTTGCATTTTCTAATAGTATGTCTCTTTTTAGGGTGTATCTGTCGAAAGTGGAAAAACAGGCTTGATGTTAAATCTCACAGGTGAATCACAGGTATTGCCTCTCCAACTGTTTGATGCTGAAAGGGGTCTCTAGTTTTCCAGAAATTTCAGATAAAGCACTTTCTCTATTCCCTTTTTCTCTTTCCATAAGCAAGCACAGTTGAAAAATTCAGAAGATATCTAAAGCCACACATCACAGAAAGCAAATAAGAGGAAGATAACCTTTCATACAGGGGAAAATTCAGATCTGGTGAGACAGACTGGAAGTACAAATCTGAAAACATTTCCCCCTTCTGCCAATTAAATGCTTGCAATGTTGATTTTCCCTCTGATCTTGCTTCTAGCAAGTCTAACAATAATGATATTTTCCTTGGCTTCAAGAAAGTTTCACACATTCTGCCCATTCCACTTCTCTTCTCTGTCTGTTTTCAACCCTGTTTACCAGACTCTGCCAGTATCTGTTGATGCTACAGGCTTATACATTTGCCTGACCTATGCCCCTTGTATTTCCCTATCTTCTTTCCCCATCTCTCTCAAGATTCTCTTCCCTTAGTGGGCAGCGTCACATGTGGTGTGCACATAGCAACTGGTATACAGTCTGGCACAAGATGAGAAACAAAGTTCAGTATTTGCAAATCCCTTCCTCTCTTACACCCGGGGCTATTTTGTCTGTCCACTTGGCAAGTTGACCTTGGCTTCTTTTCTCCTTATGAGTCATTCCAAAGTTAGAAGGGCAAGAGAAACTGTTGGATTTTTTTTTGTTTGTTTGTTTGTTTTTTTTTTTGTGTGTGTGTAAAAATCTTCACACTGAAGATCAGGCAAAGTACACCTTTTTTTGTTCTGAGACCTCGCACGTCTGTGAAGATGTTTAAGTATCATCCTACCTGCCTTGACTACGTTGTATATTTCTGTGAGGGTTAGCAGCGGGCCTTCTAGCTCTCTGGAAGAAGAGATTGACTTGAGAGACTTTCATGTGTACCCTTGAAGATAAGCGAGCTATGTACACATCTAATTAAGAAACAAAGACAGGCTGTAAGGCCAGGAGTTCTGAAGTGTGAGAAACCACAAATACCCCCGAATATCCCAGGACAACTGCCAGATGTAGTGGTAATGATGAACAGCCAACTAGCAGGTTGTTGATTAATTATTACTGGTCTGCTATAGTGGGAAGGTATATAAAGAAGTGTGCTATATTTTGGGAGGGTATAAAAAGAAATTGTGAATAAAGGGTATAAAAGCAGTTAGCAACAAACAACAAGTGTTACTTGTTGCCCGGAACACTGCTGTGTGTGTGTGCGTGCATGTTCTTTGATCCGTCACAACTTTAACGGCGACATACTTCTATAGGAAGAGTCTATGTATATTGATAGTAACAAGCAATATAAACAACCTTTAAGACAAACCATCTAGTAAAAAAAGAGATTGAGGTAGCATATCTAAATCCAAGACAGACTTTTAGTGGTTGCAAGAAAAACCAGCATACTTCCCTCGATATGCTTGTCTATGTCGTTTATATCTACATATGTTTTCAGTAATAAAAATCTAGTGTATTGCTAGTTTTGCCATAGCCAAACATAAAATAATGTACAGTTTGATTTTTTCTTTCTTTTTTTTTCTTTTTGATACTCTGAATATGAGAATATAACAGAATAACAAAACCCAACAACATATAAAGAAATGCATTGACTAATACAATGATAGGCCATATCAAATAAAAAACATTGACATTTTTGGTTTGGAGATGACAGTTGTACTCATCCGATACTCTTAATAGGTTACTTTTATTTTTTTGTTGTTATTATTTTCACTCTCCTAGCACTCCTAAAGTATTTGATTCAGAAAGGATTTTCTTTGGATTTGTCTGTGTTTTACGGTTGGTATTTTTAGAAAAAAGAAAAATCTTTTTATAATTTCTATAGTGACTGAAGTGGGATTCAGAAGTTTAGAGGTTTATCAGTTTACAAATTCCATAATAACATTCATATATAAATGTTTCATATTTACTTCCTTTCCATGAGAAGAATACCTACTTTTTCCTTTCCCTTCCGACCCATCTCACTTGTATATGAATTTACTGTGTATTGCTGCTGGGCCTATCTGCCACAGAATCAGAATTACAATGTGTCTATATCTATATGTACATATACACATCATACATATATACATTATATATACACATTAGACACATATGTATGTTGCTGTTTACAACTACATCAATCAACTACATCAAGCTACAAGTTTTGCAAAACACAACAAATGCATAGAGATGCTACAAGACAGTGTAATTTTGAATTTCAGTTCATGAGCCAACCAAGTCAAATCTTTCTGTAACTATTTATTTTTAATTGTCTGTTAGAATGTAACACTTTGTAAGACTCTATATAAGATTTGGATAAATGCTACCTCCATGTTTACACAATTTTAACTCTCTATTTACATCTCTCACTATAGATCAGTGTCCAGACAATGACACAGAGAGAAAAAAAGAGATGCTTTATTTGACTGGCAAGTGAAAATATTGTTCCTAAAGTTCATTTTCTCTTCCTTCCTCCATAGTAGTCACAGAGATATTATTTTGATTCTTGTAAATGAATGCAAACATCAGGGAGTAACAGAGAGGAGCAACAGTAAATCCATACAGGTCAAAGTAGCACTCTATATTTCTGCAACATATCTAATTGTTTTGTTAATCTGATTTTACAAGTAATTTCTTGCTAAAGCCTCAAGGTTCTGGACTGTGGTCTATTACACATAAAAATCATTATCTTGCACAAATACTAAGAAAAAAACAGCACATTTTTTCAACTATTAGTATTTGTGGAATAGTTACAGGCAAGAGAGATGCCATCAGTTTAGTTAATCTTTTGGGAAAAAAATGATGCTTTTACTATCTGGTCTACTTGAGGAGTCAGGTTATAAAAGGTAAGGTTATTGAAAAAGGAAATTGTTGAGCTAAAAATTTCCTTAATATTTTGCTGTATGCTATATGCTAAGTCATAGGTTATAATAATGATGCCTGCTTGCACCTGTACTTAAGAAATAACTCAGAAGCAGTTAATTAGGGTGAGATAAGGAAAGGGTTTACTGTGCCAAGACAATAGTTGTTACAAGACGCGCGCGGAATACAGTTGTATCACACCTTTTGTAGTACTAGTTGTCCAATCCTAAGTGTATCTGCCTCGTAGCCTTTGCTCTGGTCCACCTCCTGACCCACCCCCAAGAATTGAGTCTGGGGGCATTTCGGGACCACCTCTTCATCACCATCATCATATTCAGAGCACAAAGGGTACACAGTTACCTAGTTTTTGATTCCGTTTTGTTGTTCAGGCCCTGATTTGGCTGTTCCCAAACAGCCTAGGCCTTGCCTTGACAAGAGACTAAACATTTCTACTGAATTCGGGGGTAGATTTGATATGGGGAGCATAGAATGGGGTAAAAGGCTTAGGAATGTACTACAGGGTAAGGGAACAAGGGCTGCTGCTTTTAAAATCTACTACTTATAAAACTTATAAAGCTTACAAAAATTAGAAAACCAAAAAAAAAACTATTAGGGCTTAAGGCATCAATAAAGATAAACTATTGCTGCAGATTCCTCATTGAATTCTGAGTGTGGAAAGATATTGACTGACATAACAAGCACGCACAGAGATATCACTAAAATGGCTCTGGGCAGGGTCTAATGGATGTATGTCATTCCACAGAAATGCCTGATTACTCAGAGTACAGAGCTTCTTGAACTTATGACAACCTATGAAGTACAGAGATCAGGCTAAAAAATCCACAGTAAATTCTTAAACTAGGTTCACAGAGAGGAATATAGAGTTATGGGACTATTTTCTTTTTATATATATATATATGTTTTCCTTTAATTATTTGTTTATTTAATTAATCAATCTACCATAGTGTGATTTCTGACACTGTTTTGGCACTTTTTAGGGGATCACATTTTATAGAGGTACTTCTCCAAACACTTTTTGATGGTCTAATTCCAAATCAAGAAGAACCTGAGGGCTCAGAGATCACTCAACGTTGTTCCCTACGTAATTCTAGTGTACATAAACAAAATACTTTCTTTTAGGTCAGTGGAATACTTCATGATAGATTCCACAATGAGTATCAATATAATCCACAAAAACAGGCAAGCAACAAATACTGGGTGAATTATCCACTTTCTGGTGGTCACAGTACCATTTTAATGTAACAACTGAATAGATTTGCAAGCATCAATGGTTTATACTTTCTGCTGTACCACAAATCCTACCAAACTTCTAGAAGACTTGTAAGGAATCACAGAACCAATAAGGTTGAAAAAGACTTCTAGGTTCTTCAAGTCCAACCTTTGACCAAACCACCATGTCAACTAGATCATGGCACTAAGTGTCACTCCCAGTCTTTTCTTAAACACCTCCAGGGACAGTGACTCCACCAGTGCCCTGAGAAATCCATTCCAATGTCTAATCACACTTTCTGTGAAGAAATTTCTCCTAATGTCCAACCTGAACCTTGCCTGGTGCAGCTTGGAGCCATTCTCTTGTCATGGTACTTGCCTGGGAGAAGAGATCAGCCCCCACACTGTTACAGCCTCCTTTCAGGTAGTTGTAGAAAGTGATAAGGTTTCCCCTGAGACTGCTTTTCTCCAAGCTGAACAACCCCAGCTCCCCCAGCTGTTCCTCATAGGACTTGTGCTCCAGACTGTTCACCAGCTTTGTTCCTCTTCTCTGGACTCGCTCCAGCACCTTAATCTCTTTTTTTGGAGTGAGAGGCCCAAAACTTGGCCAAGTTTGTTATCTAAATAAGCTGCTGTAGCTTTACAATTGATAAAAAACATAATCTCTTCCTAAGTATCGGACTAAGCCGTTTTATGCAGACAATATTATTTCTTCATATGAGCAGAAATATTCTTTCTGCTCCCTTTCTCCCTTCTCCTTGTCTCCCTATCTTTCTGTCTCCCTTTCTTCCTTAGTGCTTTTCTTCTTTCTCTCTCTTTTAAAAAAGGCATGATGCATGCAGAAATAATACCACATACAAGTAACCGACCTCCCCTAAAAAATTGTCACACTAAAACTTGCAGCCTGCAAAATAGCACTGTTACTTCTGTTTCTCTCCAGGATACACAGAGATGCTCTAAAGCTTCCTCACATATTATATGATTATATTCCAGTGTCAATTTGAAACACAAAAACTTGTCTAGCTCCATGCTGTCTTCCAGACCATATGGTCCTGGGAGATTTGAGCCTTACTTCTCTTTCTCCAGATAGTTTTAATAAAAAAAAGACCTTCAGTTAAATGTTTAATGCTCTCCGATAATATAAAGTCTACTCCAAGGACAGTTGTAAGGTATCATTAATGTCTTTGGCATGTCCTTTTGGAGTGTTTGGGGGAACACAAATTCAAATTTCACTTACTAAGCTAATTAATATGGCATTACTCACTTCCTTCTTAAAATTGCTGTATAGTCTTAATGCTGTTATCCATGCCTAAGATAGCTTTGATTTCAGTGAAAATACAAAGAAAAGTGGTTTAATGAGAAAATGATTTAATTTAGGAAATATGTGAAGTACTTTGAAACTTTATGAAAAAATAAATATAAATTATTCAAAGTTTTGTTCAAAGTTGTTTTTCAAAGTCTTCCTCATTGAGCATATCCTTTCTTTCGCCAGTAGATAAATGTGACAATACTATAGTGATGACATCCTCTTCTGATAAATGCAGAAAAAAAATATGGACCTCTCTGCCTCCTTGAGGACAAAAAGAAAAAAAAAAAAAGATTTTTTTCCCCCCTAGGCTTTAATATTTTACTTCTGAGCAGGTGCAAGTAAATAGAATGGAATAAGTTCTACAGAAGGCCCAAACACCTGATCAGAGTATCTCAAGTCTACCATCTTCTGTCAATTGTTTCCATTTGTCATGTGGTGAAGAAATGGTCAATCCTCCCTGCTCTCTGCTAATAGTGTAATGTGATGTCTTAAACTTAGATCAATAACATTTTAGAAATCCACAAATGTGGGAAAATGAGGTAAAGACTTTTTATATTGATTTTAAAACTAATGGGTTAACATTTTGAAGAAGATTTTAGAAAAAACCACTTCTTTCAATAGCTTTATTCTCTCTTCACTTTCTGGTGAAGAAGTCTCTTTGTGAATAGTGGAAAACAATTACAAAAACTTAACATGAGTCTATAATTCCATAAAATAAACAAACTACGGATTTTCTCTAAAGAGAAGCTATGTATTCCAGACTTTGTTAGTCTGCCTGTGATGATGGTAGTCCTCTTCTAGGAAGCTAGAATTATTTCACACTCAAAATTTAATATATAGACTCTCTGGACTGTAAGCTTATTGCTACCTAAGTTGCTGAACTTTTTACAATGACTCCTGAGCTGTTTTCTCTCTCCTGCAGGCTCTTGTGTTGTTTTGTTTCTTTGAGAGAACATTTTCTCCATTCTTTAAATTCTCCTTGTACCAATAACTCAGTGGCACTCAGAAAACTGAGTGTTTTGCAGTAACACAGTAGGGAATGGCTAATCAGGGAAGCCAAGTCATAGTCAGGAAGGAGAATTCTGTATTAAGTGCACACAAAGTTATACAGACCAAAGAGGGAAAAGTTCACATTCTTGAATTGAAATTCAATAAAACCCATGCTTCTGTTCCTGGGTACACAAACCACTATGTTGGTAAAATAATTGGAAATGTTAATATTCTATGCACTGAGACCTGAATGACTCAGAGTTTAGTAAAGTAAAACACAGTGAATTCCAGACTGATACATTACCACAAATTTGTTATTTTGAGCCTGGAAGCACAATCATCAACCACAGCTGAATATTGCTGGAAGTTCTGAATACTGCTGACCAGACACTGCCCTAATCTGTGAACAGATGAGTTTTCAAGAGCACAAGCCCCATTGTGCTGAAACAGACTAACATTCACTAACAGATGATTACAAAAGTCTAAAATCTACAATTTTTCTTAACTGCTTTTTTATTATTTGTTGCCAAATCTAGTAGTCTGATAGCCTGCAGGTCGGCATGTTTGCAAGTCCAACCAGAAGCAAAGCTGATCGTGTAACCCCAACGAGCACACTCACACATCACACTTTATATGCGTATGTATATCCGTTAATAGACCTACATATGTATAATATACGTATTTGGCCAGTGATTGTACTTGGCACAGAAAGAAAACAGACTCACAAACATGAACAAAGACTAGCAACCTGATCCTCTCTTTGGCTGATCAAGATGAAAGCTTGTTAATAGAAAATATATATATTCATACACATATGCACATGCGTAGTGTGTATGTGTGTCTATGTTCATACCTACATATCCACATGTATATACATGGATATGCAGTGTATATGTGACAGGAGAGGGAGAGAGTTAGCTACCAGCAGTCTTGTGAGCCAGTGATGGACAGAGCTGATGAGCAAAGGGCATGGACTGACGTAAGAGAAAAGTATCATATAATCAAGAAAAGAGGTCTTAAACGGTCACCTTGAGAATTTTCATGTAGTCAAAGACAAACCTACAAAGCATATTTATAGGAAAAACACCCAGACCCATTTTGGGAAATTAGCATGCTGCTCTCTTAAGTGCCTGCACACCAATACGCACAGCATACTGGGAAATAAACAAAGGAATTAGATATCTGTGTGGAGTTGCAAGGCTACTTGCTGCAACTTATGGGGGTGTTGCTGAGATCACAGAGGCGTGATGGGATAGCTCGCACAACTGGAGTGTTGCAATGGAGAGATACAAGCTCAGCTGATTAGAGCCTGGTGCTAATAACACCAGGGTTGTGGGTTCCACCCCAACACTTAAGAGTTGGACTTGATGATCCTTGTGGGGCCCTTCTAACTCAGAACGTTCTGTGGTTCTATGAAATTGCCCACACAAACGTATGCACCAGGATGACCCGCAGACACCGTCTCTCCAGTTGCCGGCACACACCACCACGGCCTGTGGTTCCACGCCCCTGGCTGGTACTGAGCCTCCGCATAAGCATACTCGCAGGCATAGCTCCTTCAAACAGGAAATACTCAGAATGCCTAAAGCTGTAAACTGGACAGATATTTATAAATAAACACACACGCACACACATATAGTCAAAAAAGGACAGACCAGATCAGTGACAAGACAGGACAGACTGTGCTGAGGAGCTATAGGGCACGGCCCCTTGAGCACACTACTCAGCATCTGTTCACACTCCACCAAGCCTTTTCATCCTCTTACTTTCTATTTTCCCACATTTTTTCATCCCAAAACCACTCTCATCCCTCCATTTCTCCACCTCTGCTCCTGTCCCTACATATGCCATAATAAACCTTGTACAATTCCAAAGGGTTCTTCCCTCTATCCCATAAGGTGTTACATGAACCTCTAGGCAGTAACTGGTTAATTTTGTAAGGTGATTTGGGGACTTGTTCTAGTAAAGGATTTTTCCTCTGAAATTTTACACTTTGAGTAGTTGCAACAGACTCAAGCAAGATTCTTTTGTTCCATTCCCATGACAGATTTCATAATTAGTCCTGGATGCCTGTACCAAACCTGCCTTGATGCGTCTTTGAATCATTCCATGTGTCCTATCACGGTATCCCACAAAGAGATCAGCATCTCCCTCTCTATTTCCCCTCCTCAGGAAGCTGCAGAGAGCAATGAAGTAAAATGCTAGTCAATGCAGAATTAAGTAGACTCAGCATTTTATTTCACATAATTTTCTTTCACATAATTTAGACATCTGCTGCATGGGGTTGTACGGGCATTTGATCATTTCTTACATAAGCTGGTTACAACAGGAACTTCAACTGGTCAGTGCTTATTGGATCTATTTTTCAGAGTCAGTTCTAAGAAGAGACATCATGACAATCCAACTGAACACATGAAAGTATACATATACATATGCATGGCCATGTATGGGTACAGTACGAATGAATTTGTATATGTACATACAGACTTATTCAGGAAAACTCCTTAAATAAAAAAGCTCGGAAAAGAAGGTCAACAAAACCATCTTTAAAGAAGTCTCCATTGCTGCTTTTCGAACTTGCTTTTCTCTAGAATCAAGGCAACTTTTGTTGGGGCTAGTCTCTCTGGGTATTTATTTCTAACACCGAGACAACCATTTTATATTGGTAAAAGCCTGAATAAGTGAAAACATAGATATCTTTTTATATTAACCTGAATGGAAACATTTTCTTCTATTCCATACTTGTGGACTGAAAGATGAGACAACTTGCAAAAAAAAACCCCAACAGCTGTAACCAAATTACAGGTGATTCAATCAAACCTTTCTTACCTTCAACAAGAGCAGTGATCTGCCATTCTTTCCTAAGCTGACGTTTCTAACCTGGGCCATGCATTTTCACGCTAAACAGTCAGAAGGTTCCCTTTTTCCTTTCTCTTTTACTTTTCCTGTGAATGCTTGAGTTCCAGCTTACTGTGCTGAAAATGGGAAGCTGCTTTCTACTCAGCAAAATCTGGTTTGTGTCAAGGGAAGTTACAGGTTGAGCAACATCTTTCTGCCAAGAGAACTCTTCCTACTATTTCTACTAGTGCCTTAGGAAATGCCTGACTATTACATCTGCAATTGAGACATGAGACTTCAATGCTATATCCTGTTAATATGACAATAAATGAAAGTTTTACCATTCACTGAAGTGGGAGTAGGTACAGTAGGTTTATGTGGACAAAATTCATTGTTGCTTAACTTAAAATTTATGCCTGTAAGTGGTTTGTTTTCATATTCACATTATTTTTCACATTTTTACATTCCACTATTAACAGGTGAAGAAACTTACACAGTCAGTTTGCTAGCAAAGATAAGTTTTGTCTGACTTCCTTCTTAAAATTTGTTTGACATAATATTTTTTCTTGAAACTCTAACTAACAAGGTTTTGTTTCTTGTTTTGCTGATATTAAACACAAATATTTGTCATTTGCAACAGTTCTACTTTGAAAATAGTAGGAATTACTTATCAAAGATAGAAATAACGCTCAAAAAGTCAATTTTCTGGTTTTATTTTTTAATTTTGCTGAGACATTGTCTCTGTTGATATTGATCAGGATTACTCTTCTGATGAAAAAAAGACAGATCAAACCCTGTTCTAGGCTTATAGTAATAAATTGAAACATGAGTTAAGACCTCAAGTTTTAGAATCCCTTAAATTCTGCTCTCACAGAAGTGAGATTTCACAATGTCAAAGTAATAGTTTTTGCTCAGCTTTTAAGGAAAGATTTATGTGCAATCTCCTACAGTTTATCTAAAAACAAGGAGGAATTGTATTTCTTGTGTTATTCAGTTACTTGTCTTCTGACAAAGAGAAGACAATTGTGCAAGATTACAGCTATGGAAAAGTTCAAGTTCGGAGGAAAAACCCCAAAGGCACTGAAAAAGAAAATACAAGGCCATACCTATTGTGATTCAAAGTGTTGCTGAACCTTCAGCCATTATGAATTTTCCAGCTGAAATCACCTTCCTTAAATCCACTTGTCTTTTGGTTACAAAAACATAGTAAGGCAATTAAGTTCTTGCAGAACTTACAAACATCATGGAGAGGAATATTTAACGTATGTGGGACTAAGCCACATGAAATAATGGAACATGAAAAATGTGTGAACAGTACCCACACAACATTGAACAGAAATTTTCACAAACTTGAAAATTAACATTTGAATTGCAATATTGTAAAATTTCATTAAATCAAACAATTCCAGCATATTCTTTCAAGTTGACAAAATTTAATGAAAAATGGGTGTTTTAAAATAAAATGTTAATGCTTCCCTGTGTTAAATTTGGGAGCATAGCCACAGTGACCAAAAGCAAGACTATTCTCGTGGAAACTTAGCGAGTAGTTTTGTACACTTACAGCTTAGTTGGAAGTTTTTCTTTCTTCTGTGCAGCCAGGAATCTAGAACTCTTAAGTAAAGCCATGCCCAAGGCTGTGGACTACCCTCAGAAGGACTGATACAGAGTACTTCCCCGGAAGTACAGAATTTACCTTGTTTCATGTCAAACTCAATGTCTTCTTTCAAACAGTTTGGGTAGCCAAAGGATTTGTGCAGGAGGAGTAAGAACTTGTACCAAGTGGCTTAGATCAAATGACGAAGGGATGCTAAAAGAGAGAAAAAAGCTCGTTCTATAGAGGCTTGATGTGATATTGCTGTGATACCGCGAAAAACAAGTTCTAGCTTTACTGGAGAAAGGGGAACTAGGCTGGCTGAGAAAAGTAAAAACCTTAACATGATTTTATACTCCTAAGTGGGCAAAAGACCCAATGGGCAAACACCATAAAAGAGCTTCACCAGGTCCAGTTACTGATTAGACAGTAGTAAGAAGGCAGGTATGTTACCTTATGATAGGAAACTATTACGGGATATGATTCTATTTAATTTCATTTTGTGTTTTATTAAAATGTTCTGTAGACAATAAAGCAGACACTACTATGAGTTGTTCTGATCTCAAAGGTAAATGTGTTTAAATGTGTTTTTAGACATTTTAAATCATATCTTCTTTTCTTGACTGTGTTTTTAGCTAGAACCATAATTATTGTCTCTCTAAATTAAATGCTTTTTTGATACTCTGCTGGTTATCACCTAAGCTCCTGTAGAAAGGAATTTTGCCTCATGTTATGCTTTGTTTTTAAAGGAACACTAAACTACACTGGTGTAGTGTATTAAACAGCAATATTTTGGATAACATGATAAGTTATCCAAAGTTATTTTTTCAACCCAAGCAGGTTTCTCAGCTCATCCAATTTCAACAATGAGATTATACTATAAGCAAAATGGCAAACTTAAGAGTTCTGGGTGATCCAAAGCTTTGACAGAATTCAACTCTAGCTACTTTTAAGTATATTATTTTTAAAATGTAGTTTAATTTAAAATCAGTGTCATTTTAAAACCCAGGTTTTTGAAATTCTTTGGGACAGGAAACTATGATAGAAATCCAATTACCAGGAAGTAAATTACTGTAAATAAAGTTATCTATTATTAAGAGGTAAACATGATTGAGACAGAACCCTCCCCACATGATAATTCCAAATAAGCCTCTGTTCTGCTTACTAATATTTTTTTTTTTTCCTTAACATTTATAAGCAAGTCTAAAATGGTCCAAAGCAATGCGAAGTGTAGACTCAGGACATATCTCTATGCAATTGCCTTCTGTAAGCAGAGACGTTGGAAGTACAAGCCAGCCCTGCCTTAGATTGCATTTAAAGGAAATATAAATCCATTGTAAGTGTCTGGTTCTGTAAGAAATAAGAGATCAAATAGTCAAGTATTTATATGGTCATTTTGATCATTTCCAAAAGCACTAGTTAAAAGCTGGTTTTGTTACTATTACTTTCTTCACATAACAGCTTTCCTAAACCAAGAACACCTAAAACTACAAAACTTTAATTCCATAGGATAGAAATTAATCAAACCTGAAAGTTAACCATGGTGGCTTTGTGGGTTCCACAATATTAAATTTTTTATCTTGCATTCACATCACATACTTATAAAACACTTCATTTATATTTTCCAGATGTAGCAGAAATTTAATAATACTGGACTGTCTATATGATTAAGGAAAAGACAGAAATTATTTGCTTACATTTTCTGAACAAACAGTAAGATATAGTGGTTGTTGATGTTGTTCTTGCTCCTTGAAAGTAAAGAGATCTATTTATCAGGACAACATCCATTTCTGTGGAACAGTGAAGAACTCTCTAGAGGAGGAATTACAGAGTGAATTTTTTTGCTGTCTATTTCTGTCAAGACATTTGAATCAGTGCTTGTCTTTAGAACTACCAAAGAGACGTGGAGTATTTTGAAGTTATATTCATACAATTTGATCATTCTTTCTATAGAAAGCCAATTGTTTACAAAAAGCAATAGGCTTTTCTCTGAACCTTTGCACATCTCTGAAAATCAAAAGCAAATCAAACCTTCCAAAAGATCTCAACCATTTGGTAAACTTACCCTTATCTGTCCTGCAGAAATTAGTAATTTTGCATTTCTGGTACAAAAACCAGGAGCACAAACAGACTAATTTTTAGGAGTTACTGGGTTAAGAGTGCTCAAGGCAAATTATAGCAGACTCCTGTGATTCAATTAGAGTGATAAATTAGCTATGAAAAACATGGTCAAAATAAATAGGAAATGGATTTTTTTTTATTTGTGTAAAAAGGTATGAACAATTGTGGGTTGGTTTTACTGTAACAACTGAAGCAACTGGCTGTTGCATATACAAAAAAATTTATTACCTATCTTACACACTCAAGGAAGAGTATATGTAGGACATTTATGTAAAATCTTTTACCTCCCCAAACACACTATTTTTGTCCATAAAATTAATCAGTCTGGAAATAAGTGAAGTTATATCCTTGATATAGGATATATGAGAAGATATCTATATTTTATTTTTAAATTTAAAAAGTTACCTCGTAGATAACTACATGTAGTCTCATCTGAGACAACAGATGACCCACAGAAAAAGATAAATAAAAGTACTTTCTTATAAACATACCATTATAAAAAATTTATATCATATTTTCAAAGGTGGGTATCAGCACAGTCAATGGAGTCATGATAATCTGCATGAACAGAAGATTTGATCTGTCCTGTTTCTAAAGGAACTTCAAAGGATAGATTTCCATTTATACCCCAAGTCAGCAATAATATATTCAAAATATGCCAGTAACTATCCCATTTTCACTGATTTTAAGGAAGTCTTCCATCGATGGAACAATTGCAGCAAAAAAGATTTATAGTGAGTCTCATGTAAATAGCAGAATAATTTATATTTTAGTCCTAAGTTTAGTTTCTGTCCATTTCAGCTTCCTTTGTCTGCCCTGTTCCTTTCATAATAATGGTTTCTTTTCTACTGTTCCTCAAACTTTTCAACCTACTCTCCATTTTTTTTTTAGTTTTGATCTCTTCCTCACATATTTCCATGGGCTCTTTTTTCCCTTGCTCTTCTCACTGCAAAATACAAGCTGAGAGAAAAAAAGACACCGAGAAAACATTGCCCTACATTTCACCGCAGTTTGGACTGCTCAGAGATTAACTAAGTAATGATTCAAGGTCAATAAAACAAAAACTTAATATGGGGTGGTAAGCCATTCGAAATTCAGAGAGAAAAGGAAATATAACCCTGTTACTGATGGTATCCTTAGTTTAGGGGAAAAAAATGGAAATTATTACATAGCCACATATATGGGTACACAGAGAGAGAGAGCTAAAGTGGTGATCACCTACAATCATTTTATGATTATTAATTAGAGGAGCAGATGTACAACTCAGTACTTTTCCTTCATTTCCTTAATTTCTTTTCTTTTAAAATGGCACTAAACTGGACATTATTCACTGTACTGATGCCATCAGTAATACTGAGGAAAAGCCTGTTCTCATCAGGGAGAAATTCATGGAGGGAAAAATCAATTTTTGTCAACATAAGCGGTAGCTGGCTTCTCCCATTCTCCACCATGGGAAAAGCACTTCTCTTGTTTATTTTTTTATCATGAAAATAAATCATAAAGAGAGGAAAAAAAGAAAAGATGTTTGACTGCTAATGCCAGTGTCATGTGAAAGGAGGGGGTTCATTATAATGCATATACTCTCAAATAGGTTAAATGTGCCTAAAATGAGGCTCCACTTCTGCGTTGTCACTGCTTGTGTCTTAATTTTAAGTGCAGAAGGATGGATATAGATTGGAAAAACAGAAGCAATATAATTGAGACACAAGGAGAGTTTAAGCAAAGCTTCACTGGCAGGATGGTGTTTTACCCACCCAAATCTTGAAAACTCTGCATAGTACTGTTAGTGACAAAGTAATTTATAATTTCAGGTAAGTCACACTTAGATATCGGTCCAGATCTTGAGGTGCATCTACTTCATATCTATTTAAAATGTGAAGGTACATGGCTGTATTTTAAACCATAATAATATAGCTTCATCGAGAGCCCAGGACAAGAACACTTTACTTTTATGCTTTGCTTTCTATTGAGTGCTTAGTGCAGTTTTGAGACATAAGAGTCATAAGTGCCGAGACAGATATTTATCAAAGCCTGAGAAGTTGATCTGTACTAAAGACACAATCAAGCCATACAGAAATCTTGCACTGAGACAGAAAGAATCTTCACTTGCCACTGAAATTGTTTTAAAGTCTACCTTGTATTAGGAAGCTTAACAGAGATGAAAATTCATTCTGAAAATAACAGATACAGCAATTGCTTGCCATTTTCTCCATTTCAATACACTTTCTGAGAAATCAATAGCAGACATATCCATGGCTGTGAGCATGGTGCATTTACTTTGAATACGGAAGTGGCAGCTGAGTGAATTATTTAATATTAATTATTCAATTTTGTACTTATGTTTTCCAGGCTGACGAGGTTCTGATTTCACAGTCATGCTTGTTTTATCATCTCTTGTTTCTCCTTAGACCATTTGTTCCAGCACTTTCAAAAAGACACGTCACGAGTATAGTTTTCTCTCTTTCTGTCTTGAAGGATCTGTCATTATGCAGAGGTGACCGAGCTAGTGCAATCTCAGTCATTGTTTATTTGATCGGGCTGCAGAAGTAGGACAAAGTAAAAGGGTTATTTTAAGTGTCAATAGAAAGATTGCTTTTTGTAGCACCATAGCACCAGCCCTTTTGCCTCATTGCAGATACCAAATAGCACATACAGCAGATTCCCCTGCTGGCAGGTGTCTGGGAAGAAACCTTTTCTGCTCACTGCTTGCTTTTCCCCCTGGGAGTCAGAATTATTTCATGTGCCTATACAGCACAACATGGAAAGACTGCTTTTGCCTCATTGCACTTTCTAGTAGCCTCACCAAAGGCCACTAAAACTCACATATTTAGCAGTATAAGGTAGATCTTACTGATAAACCTAAGTGTGGAGATCTTCAAATGTATTTACCTTTTACCTGAGAGGCCTCTTCTGCCCCATGTATCAACATGCTCTGCTCCCTACACTTCGAATGGCTATATTAGACAGCAGAAAGGGTCAGAAGATCACCAGGAGATGACTTTCATTATCACTTAGGACTGTTTGCTGTGTAACTGCTCATGAACTTTGTTGCAAGAGATGACTAAAGTAAGCAACGGTGATCTTGGATCTTAACTGAGATACACTATTATAGCTTCCAAAAAAATTCTTTTGGGAAAAATAGGGCACAGTATACAAAATCTCTGTTTCCTGAAAACTTAGTTTTGCATTAAGAGTTCTGATGGATGATTTTTTATTAAATACAATCTCTTTTAGTTCACTGCACTGGAGCTTCTCTCTATCTTTTTGGGTAACAAACTTCACAATTTCTATATGCAATTTTTTTCCCTTTCTAAATGTTTCATTCTTCTCTTAATCCACTTGAATTAAAAGAGATTTTTTTTTTCTTTTTTAACTCACTCTCTCAAGCACATGTTCTAGTTTTAATAGGTTTAACTAAGAATCTTCCACTAGTTTAAGCTGGATAGAAAAAATCTAAATTGAGCTAGCAGCTGGTCACACAATGGTAAAGGAAAACCAATTAATGAAGAAAAATTACAGTTGTCAAAGCAGGTTTTCCAAATGAGGGAGGGGAAATATTAAATGCAAAACGTTTGTGGTTTTGCAATACATATGATATCAGGTAAACAAAATACTTTTAGATTTTTCACCAAGTCCTCTGCGTATGTATATTAATTATGTAGCTAGCTAGTTAGCTCATTGTACTCCGTAGTAGGGGAATGCAAAATCTTTTTTCTAATGGAGATTTTTTTTTTACCCAAGTGATAGATAGAAATGCAGACATAATAGCTGCCATCAGTTTCACCACAAAGAAGCTGGGAGGAGAAAAAGAACCCATAAGGTATGCAGCAGGCCAGAATAAAGTACCCACAGATTTTGCTAAAAAAATATACTGTAGTTAATACCACATATTTACTAAAACACTTGAAGATGGAACCATTCTGTAAAACATGACATTAACCAAAAAGAGACACTGTTTCAAATGGCAAAAAAATCATGAATTATTATACAGGCTGCCACCGGACTGCTGCTCATCAGAACAGCATTCGTATGATAAAAGCAGAAACATCAGAAGGTTGTGGGTAAACTCTGCCTGATAGATTAGGTTGGTGAGAAGTTTTGGCATTTGCCTTGTAAACCTCAGATTTTTTTAAAGACAACACGAAGCTAAGGAATGAGGGTGGGGAGTGTTTTATTTCTGCCTCATTTGGTAGGATCAAATTTTTTAGATTATATACGGTACATTATACACTTAACTCTATACACCAAGCTCAGGATTTGCCTTTCTACTATCCACTGCTGAAGAATGCTGATTTCCCTTCCATCCTCTTACAGCCTTCATCTTCTGCCTGAAAATTCACTAGCAAAAAGCAGTCAAAGCTCCAGAGAATCCCCTGCCCTAATGGGAAGGTCAAAGCCATTTCATTGTGATGATCAGAGGAGACCTGGGCAGAACCAAAAGTGTGGCAAGGGCAGGCAAGACAGCCCTTGGCAAAGTTTACTGACTTCTCTGCACCCTGCCTCTTCTTTGGCAGATTAGAATCCATATATTTAATGTGTGCATCCCATGTACCAGGCTGTAGCCACTGCTTTTCTTTTGAGACAACTTCTGCAGCAACTTAGACTGCAGTTTCTTCCTGGCGACTCATGGTCTGTGTAAGGTTCTTTACAGATTTTTCTGGGCAAACCCAAACTGTCAGTTTTCTGAGTTTGTGCTTAAAGGATAGTAAAGTAGAAGGTCACTGCATTTGGTAATCTATGTAGGAAGTGCCAAGAAGATGTATCTTTTAGCCCTCCTAGAAGAGCAAGTACCATGTTTCTGATAATTATACATACAATTGTAAAAGTTTTAGAATTTATGTAATATCAAACAACACTGAAAAATCCATTTGCTCATGAAAAAAAAATTGCCCTTGCATTTTCTACTTTCTTATGTTGCTTTAGAGGCCTTCATTTATGATAACATGATATGAAGACCACAGACACATGATAATATCCCCTGGACTCTGCATGTGATACTCCATGGAGTGCAATTTGTAACAGAAGGGTTACCTGTCACTGTTATGATCCTGTAGACTGCCAGAACATTTTTTCACTCTATAGAAGAAACTTTACTTTTTAAATTGGATAACTTGGGAATTAACTACTCAAATTCATATACAAATTTCCAAGGAGCTTCTCAAATTTGCTTGCAGACAACAGCTGTGTATTGATTGCCATTGGTTCTCATATATGAGCAAATTTAGGATGGAAACTGTGCTACAGAGGTGTTATGTTATGTTAGCTATATACAAATAAAGTTTTCCAATAAAGAGTTTTTAAATCTAACTCTAAATCTTTAGGGAGGTCAAAATGTCACATTCTTTCTGAATTGGAACTAATATGATGTTGGACTCCGTGAATTGCAGAGCAGAAATTACAGGCTTTATCTGCAATTCACATTAACCAATGAAGAGACCTATGAATCTGTATCTTATACTAAAGATACCTTACACATCTCTGACAAAGGAAAAACTTTACTGTAAATGAAAATCAGGCACTGTATCACTACATCACTGTAAGGTGCTTAAGTGTACCATAACTGTCCCCAAAGTTGTATAAATGTTTTGGATCATGCCACTCTTTCTAACTAAAAGAAAAAAGGGAAGGTTAAAACCTAGTACAGTACTTTCAGAGCAGAAACATCAGACATTATCTGGCTGAACTAATCTGGAGATTCTAAGTAGGCATATGCCACCTGAAATGTTGGGACATAGTAACACATTCATGTCATCCATTCTTCCAATAGTCCTATTGTATTCTTCATCCTTCATAGACTACAGCAAAACTTTTTAGGTAGAAAAAAGATGATAGCTGGCAGGTTGTATAGTAATTGATAAATGTGGTCACTATCAATTAACTTCTGAATATGTATTTTACTATTTTACTTCTATGAAGTCTTTTTTTTTTCCTCTCTGTTCCTTAACTGTATACTTAACTTCCTTCATTTGTTAAGAATGTTGAAAGTAGTGTTTGAGAACAAACACTTTATTTTTCTATTAGAAAATATCTTTGGGGCTTTTTTTTTTCCCACCAAAGAAAATATAGAGATTGTAATATCACACATTCCCTTTGGAACTCAGGCAACTCGTCATAAACCAAGGCATTTCATAGCTATTTGAAGGAATTTATGTCCAGAAAGTCACTCCCTGGGGGAGAGGGGGGTTGGAAGTATTTTATTTTTTTTTAAGTTTAGTAAATCATGGTTGTTAGTGACACAGTTCCTGAGTATGATTTATCACTTTTTGAAATTAATGACCCAAGCCTCTCTTTACATTACATTATGAGACTGACACCTACCAAGAACTGTGAAGAAATATGCTTTTTTAAGACTTGTTAATTTAATTTATGTAAATTAATTGGCTGAGGTTTGAGAATGGATTGCAGAATTTTGTCATTTGGGCTCCTTTATTAGTAGAAGAGTCAGGTGTTGAAATCCTTTTAAAGCTGCGTTATTCTGTTCTCTGCTGGTGTAGCGTGGGCAGATTCTCACTTGTTAATTATACTGAGAGCACAAAAAAGGATGAAAAAATCTTGACAGAAGAAAAGTATAAAATACTTTCCCCTGGCATGTACTTAAGCTTCTGTCTGTATGGGATCAACATCATAAAAAATCAAAGAATGAACCTTAGAATGGTTTCTGTTGCAAAGGACCTTTAAAAGGAACTTTCAGTCATTGGAGACTTTGCCTGACTGCCATGATTTTTCAAATAGGAAGGAGAGCAGCTTACCAACTATATTTGCCAGGTCCGTCAGGATTCAGAGACACATCTCACCATGTCCCATTTACCTGTATATCTTCAGGTTTCTGAAGTGGTCCTAAACCTGATATCCTACTCCTTCATTTCCCCAGTCACTGCAACTGCTGGTAAAAATTGAGGCAAAGAAATTGCTGAGTACCTCAGCCTTCTTTCTGTCAGTCTCACTTGTTTATCAGAGGGAGTATAATTTGGTTTGTGTTCCTTTTCTGACTAACATACCTGTAGAAACTGTTCTTTTTATGGTTCATGTTCCTTGCCAAATATATCTCTGACTGCATCTTGGTTTTTCTGATCCCATGTCAACACCCTCAAGCAGCATCATTATATTCTTCCCAGGATGTATGTCTGTAATTCCACCGTCTATGCATTTCCCCCTTGTGTTTCAGTGTGACCAGCAAAGAGGTTGTGCTCATCTCTTGCCTTCCATGACTGATTTCTTGCACATGGGATTCAAGATGTTGTACAAAAAATTTCGTTAAGTGGCTCCATCCAAGGCCTCCTCTCCTCCTTTATCCTTTAAGGCAGTTTTTCAGGTGGCTCCATCCATTATTTCCTTAAACAACTGAAAGTTTACTTCCATAAGTTTTAAGGTCTGGACTACAATTTTTGCATGACCTTTATTCCTTATATTGTTCTTACAATGATCAAACCTGCAGTTTCCTTAACTCTGGCGCTTATTATACAAGCAAGAGTGAGACCTAATTTCTTTCAAAGGAAAAAAACAAAACATTTTGTGGCTACAGTAGCACTAGATGGCAAACACCAGATTCTATTAAGTAAGTGAAACATGAAAAATGTTGCCAATAATTAATTGTTGGAGCCTCTGTAAGAACACAAATATGTCTCACATCACTCTGTGGAAATGAATACTTGAAAAGCTGATCACAAAGCAAGAAAGAGTATGAATTTCATTTTTGTGATTTGCACAGTTAATAAGACCATTTTTGTTCATTTATTATTGTTCACTTCTGTGACTGACCTTGACATACTCACGTGGACTTATGCTCGTTTGGAGAAAGGCTCATATGCCACAGAAGAGATTATGAATCATCCTGCCTATTGGGAAAATTTTGCATTTAAAAACAAACAAGCAAGCTGAAACAAGCAAAAAAAAAAAAAAAAGAAAAAAATTCTTCGAGCTGTTCAGACTGCAGGGAAGTTTATTTACAGCCATATTTATTTCTTTGTATTGAGGAATGCATTTGGTGCAAGTAGCTTGGTGTGCAGCTGCAGAGCAAGGTGCAGACTGAGCTCTGGGAGCAGGAGCCCAAGACAGGAGGCTGTTACCTGGTAGTGACCCTTCACCTTGCAAAGGCCACGGGGACTGGTGGCACCATCCAGGTGACTGGACACTCAAACACAGCCAGAGCTGAGGATACAGCTGAAAGAGAGAGACCTTTGCACACACAAACTGTGAGGGTGTAAAAACCCAGAGATTCCTGCCCAGGAGGCCTCAGCTAGAGCTGTCTCTGTGTTACTGTGTTGAGAACAAATTGCTTTATGGAACTGGGCATCTGGGACTCTGCTATGCGAAAACTGGGATCAGACTGGTAGGAAACCTCTGTGAGAGTGGGGATTGTATGAAGTCAAATTGGGTACTGTCGGATCACAGGAGCTGCCCGCTGAGAAAGGGCCTCAGTCCCAGCAGTCCAAGTCCAGTAGCGGGAATGTGACTGCCAGAGTAGCTCCTGAATGGGCAGACAGGGAAGTTTCCTTAGCCTTTGTTTTTATGAACCCAGAAATCCAAACTAGTTAAATTTGAATCATTTCTGTGCAGGTTGAAAACTATTTGTGCTGAGCTAGTGTTAAAAAAAAA
>VXAY01000249.1:84196-118593 GCA_013399855.1 Oxyruncus cristatus | reverse complement strand
CGGTGTGCCCTGGTGGCCAAAAGACCAACCACCTTCTGGGGGACACTGGGAAGAGGAGTGCTGCCAGGAGTGCCAGCTCCTTTAGCCTAGTCAGGCCACACCTGGAGTGCTGTGCCCAGCTCTGGGTTCTCCAGTCCAAGAGAGACAAGAAGCTACTGGAGAGAGCCCAGGGAAAGCCCATGAACACAGTGAAGGAACTCGAGTCTTTCCCCTACAAGAAAAAGCTGAGAGAGCTGGTATGATTCAGAGAAGGTGTAGAGGGATCTCATCACTGTTTGTAAATACCAGGTACAGGGAGTAAAGAAGAGGGAGCTTGACTCCTCTTGATGGTGCCCAGTGATAGAACAAGAAGCAATGAGTACACAGTGAAATTCCATTTAAGCATCAGACAACTTTTTTACTGCAGTGGTGGTCTTGGACTAGGAAAATTGTCTGTACATTTAATCACCATCACTAGCTTTCAGTATCATGAAGAAAATGGAAGCAGAAGGTAACCTTCTTTCCTCAACCACCTCACTAGGTACACAGCTGTGCAACTAACCTGTCAAAATAAGGCAGCAATCAGTTGCTGGGCCCTTACACTTCTAACAAAACTTTTGATAATGTTATCATTGATCACAGATTAACAACTATAAAATATGTGTAAAAAATCCATTACAACATAGAACAAAGCCAGATTACAGTTCTCGGATGGCAAGCTAAATGTACAAATGAAGGTTTTGACAGAGATGATGACCAACATTACTCTTACTTTAGATAATTTACCATGTCATAGAACTAGGAAAACAAATATTACTTCACTATGCTTTGAAGTTTTTTCAGAGAACAGTAAAAAGAAAACACATTAATTCTGGTGCAGTATCAGATACATCTATTTAGCTTGTTTATATATTCATCAGCCCATTAAAGAGAAGGAGAGGTAGAGCAAACCAAAGATCAGGAAGTGTTACAATAGGTAATAATGCATATGAAACTCATGTAAGGAGATCAGTGTGGAGCATGTAGACTCATCCTTAGACAAGAAGTTGAAAACAATTTCCTAGGGTACCAGAATTCCTTGACATGTTTTTGGTTAAATATATTTCATTAAACCAGTCTATTAACAGGACTTGTCTTAATCCACTAGCTCGTATTAGTGTAGCTAACATCTCCAAGTACCAGTAAAAGTTGTAATAAAAGCATTGACTTGCCATTAGCCTATTCAGAGGTAGGCTAGGTGGTCAAGTTATTAATCCAAGAAATACCTTGTAGCATCAAACACTGCATTGACAATTAAAAATACACACAAAATTTTTAAAAAAACACACTAAAACAAAACAAAAAAACCCAAATGAAACAACAGCAAAAACAAACAAACAAAAAAAAAACCACACACATTTTTCTGATTTTATTCTAAGATTCACATTGTTCTGCATTAGATAGGACTGTGATTTGCTGCCCGAGAAATACACAACGGAAGTTCAGTATTGTAGAGCATTATGACCTTATCGCACTGGACAGTAAAAGGACTTCAGAACCAAAACCTGTGTTAACATGTGTAAAAGAACGGTATGTCCACAAACATCCATGGTCCTTTTCCCATACTCATACATCCACACAGATCCTCCAGTCACTCTCTGAAGCCAGGAAGATAGTATGACCAGAGATCTGTGTGGTTGCAAAGCACAGAGGTATCATCACTTCCTTGGCTAGCTGACAGCATTACTGATTTGTTTATACCAATTTATATTCACTGACACCACCACAACACTTTGGCATTAGGAGGTTGTGAACATATGTGTTCAAAACAGTTTTGTCTTCATCAGTAAATAGTTAGGGATGACTCTTGACATGCCAAGTGCGCCTAAATAAAAATCTCCTCACTATGCTTTAGTATTTTTAAATCTGTGTACAGATTTAAAACAGTTCCCTATATATGGGTTGGGCAAAAGGCTCTATAAGTGGAGACAGAAGGGTTACAAACTTCTCTAAGACAGCATTTCAATGCAGTGAGGGCTGGCCAAAAATGCCAATCTTTTGCAGCACGTAGATTCAAAAGGCATCACTGTTATTACTTCGCTCTTACCAAATGGTATGCTTAGTTTAGCTCTTTTCCTTTTTTTATTAAACAGAACACATAACAAAGAATATGTCCCATTTTATCATTATTCCTTTTGGGTGGTTGTAAAAGATAAAAGGATCATTTGAGATCTATGTGCCTTCTTTCAATAATTACTTTCTAAAGTAATCAGAATTGCCATCAGCCAATTGTTCCTTATGTTTTGACAAAAGATCAGGATTCTGCCTGTGAGAGAGTGACTATGATGTGCTGCTTATTCAATTTTTCTGCCAAATGAATAGGAGATATTTTCCCACGACACTGTAAGAAGATAAAGAATTTCTCTAGTCATAACATCTAATAAAAATAATGAAGCTTCTGAGGGAAAAACAAAAATGTGGCTAGCTTCCTCTGGGTTAGGCCCCAAAAGTGGGATAAATAGTTCATTAAGAGTAACTCTTTAATATTTTCAAGACAGTTAGGTGATCAGATTCATCTCTTCATAATCAGGTAATCTAGGATATTAAATGCAAATATTTTTAACTAAGGATTTTGGATGAATAGAAAAACCTAAACACTGCATTTCTCATGCAGATAGATCCTTAGGAATATTTGTTTTAGTCAGACAGACACAAGACATTATGCAAGGAGTTCACATTACACTTACAAACAATAAAATGTATTCTTTTACTGATTTTTAGTCTTATTAAGATTTATTTTAGATTTATTTTAAAAAATACTGTTATCCCACCTGAAATAAATAAAAGTGCCATTGAAATTTAAAGTCTACTTCACGGAAATATCTTGTTTGCATTTCATGCAAAAGAATATTGTGTTACATACCTTTCCCTCTGAGAAGCTTTTACAGGAGGTTTGATTTGGCAGAGACAGAACTGATAAGACCGAATAAACGGTCCCGTATGATATCCTGGTTGGTTTTTAATCTGTGAAAAGTCTATTAATCAGACAGAACATGCCCAGAGAGTGAACAAGATTTCTGCATCGACTCTGTATTAACTTCCACCAGTTCCATACATTTCTATGAAGTGTTCTATCCCCACTTGCAGCTAGCCTGAAACCTATAATTAAAAAATCTGGTATCAGTTCTATAGTCTGGCAGGCAGTGAAGACCAATCTTAGATAATTCAACCTCATTCCAGTCAATTGCATTTCTAGTTTAAAAAAAAAAAAAATATCTGTACTCTTTATATAGTGACACACACACACAAAAAAGGGCTGTAAATAAAGATGTGTAAAAGGAAGTCACTATATGCACAGTTCTTTTATTATGCCTTAAAAAAATGCCTCCCTATAGCGATCTATTAACTGTCAAAAAGAAAACTAGCATAAACATGTTCTACATTCTATACGTTCTACAGGGAATAAAAAAGGAAAGAAAAACAAAACAAAAAAAGTCAACAGCAGCACCTTTCTATTAAGAAATGCAAACGCTTTTTTTCCTGGCTGTTTGACACAGTAAATTGAAGAGGGAACTCTAGATTTAAAAAAGAAAAGAGATATAACTATTTTACTTCTATAGTAAATACAATTTATGTGGATTCAGTATTGAAAAACGGAAATACTGCCATCAACTCTGCTCTTAAACACTTGCAATAAGTCTTCTATGTGAGCAGTTAATTAAACCAATTCTATCAGAGAACTACCTTAATGTAGTATTCAACTTAAAGCAGATTAGATTTTGTTACATATTTCCATCATTTTAACGATCTTTTCCTTGCTTGCTGCATATCTGAAAAGTCAATTTAGTTCAATTAAAGAAAACAATAGCTTACATTTTATAATACTTCTAGTTAAGAACTGTAACTCTAGAAACAGAACTGAGTTCAACTGCCATGCAGTCTCCAATTTCTGGGTATTTCCATTCCACTTTGAAGAATTGATGAAGGAAATTAAACTCTCAGTTGTAAAGCCTAAAACAGAAGATCTACCATCTTGATGTTCGTGTGCATGCAAAAATAAGCGATGCCTCCTTGCAGACTTTCATGAATTCACGTAATACAACTCTAATGTTCTGATTCCCGTGAGTTTTCTCTCCAAGTTCAGAGCTGGCATTCTAACATGAATACCCTTCACATTGCCCTAACTGAATCATCACTCTCATTTGATTCAGGCAAAAGCTGTAATTACGTCCTTGTGGTAACATGTCTTTTGCCAAAAGTAAAGACTGATATTAAATCACATAGCCTGACAGTAGGGCCAAGAGGAGAAGAAATTAAAATACACAAAGTATTGAACTGCATGTGTAAATAGTTTCCATAAAGTATGGAAATGACCACAGAACGATTTTTCTCCTAACTTTCTTCCCTTATTTCCTGTTAAACATAAGTGCTGTAAGTCCAAATCCCAGAAAATAGCATTTAGAAGTTTTGTGTTCAGCATGGGTCTCTGAATACTTAATAGGGTTATTTTTTATTTATATTGTATGTGATAAGACCAAATTAGATCATTAAATTTTAACATTCCATGGAGGAACAGTAATGGCTTTCTGATGATGTCTGAATAGTTAGTATACAACTTCTGCGTTTACTTTTCCAGTGCGATCAGCATCTTATTTTATTGCACAGATGTCACTCTACCGAATTATTATCAGATTGTTCCATCTTTAAGTAGATAATTCTATGCCATATGTTTTGTAGGAATTAAGATTCTTGCACTGGTACATACCATATTGCTCTCTCTCACTAAATACAGTTAAAGAATTAATGCTTAATAGACACATGCAGTGAACACTAAACCTGCCGCTGGGAAGGACGTGACCCAAAAAGGGGAACATTACTTGATGTTCTTTTCAACTGTAACCAAGCTATTGGAAAAGAACTAGCAATTTAAACTCAAGACTTGTACAATCATGAAATCACACCAGGGAAGACGGAAGGACCAGGAATTATATTCTTAGATAAGTTTCCTCTATCTTCTGAGAAAATACAAAGTTTCTTCAGCTTCTGTTGACTGAGGATGGAAGCTGAGGAAGCTTTGTGAACACAGTTAACTTAAGAAGAAAGTAAAACTGGGCTCAAGAATCACAAACAGAAGAAAAATTAAGTTAAATTATAAACAAATATTGCTACCTGGGTCATGAACGCTGTGTTTTCATCCAAATGTATCACAAGTATATGTGAAATATTTGAGCAAAAGGAAAAAAATGTAGTAAGATGATCTTTTTAAAACCAGATGCCCATCTTCTTGAAATCATTTTTCTCTGAAACATTTACTCAGCAAATACCGTATCTTCTACCCTTTATATGCTAAAAAGGCAAAATGATTGCTTCCAGTTTCTTCACTATTACAAATACAGAAGGCACTGAGTTTGATTTGTTGTTCACTATGTCTTCTTTTTCTCTTTCCATTCTTATGGAAGATGTCAACTGCAGTAAACAGAGCTGCTAAAATGTTCTACTGAAAGTTCACATTCTTCATATAGAATAAAGTGGAATGAAACATCACCCAACAAAAGGCCTGGAATTGCCATAGGAATTCCCACAAATAAGCTCTTTTGCTGGGTACCTACCGAACGAGGTCAGATTGTGAGGTTCATTTCCTTCTAATGTTTCTTTCAGGTTGTTTACAGAGGAAATTGAAAAAAATAAAGAAAAAAGATATCAAGCAGTATACTGCAAGTACTAAAAGCCATCTATTTATAGACACACTGGTGTTTTTTCCTATTGTTTTAGGCACAGGTTTTAACCATTTTGAGATTTTATTACTGCTCCATTTCTGGGGATCATAACATGCAAAATTCCAGTTTAAGGGAAGTAAAGCCAAGTTATTCTAATAAGAAAATAACAGCAGAACCAAGACTGTCTATTTCTATTGCACTAGAAGCAAAACGTGTTACTTATGCTCTTTCTTGTCCTCCTGCTTTGGAGTCTGGCATTGGTCTCTAGAAAAAATATGCCTTATTCATTCCTATCATATGGTTTTGCAGTTCTAGTTAATCTCCATAGAATTACGTGTATGCCATATGTCTTTTTCCTCACTTGACCTACCAAGTTGCCCACTCTAATAGTAAGAACAGAAAAAAAAATATTTTGTTATATCTTTCTAAACTATTTTTACAGACCACAATCTGGAACTTCACTTTCACTAGGCATAAAAATTTTACTGTGATACTAGCTTAAATATGTTCATAGTTTACCTATGTGTTTTTTTCACATTTGTACTTGGATAACACTTTCATACTTGCAAGGATCATGTTTCTAAACCCACCACATCTGCAAGAGAATCATAGGATTTGGTTACCCACAAATTCAAGTACAGTTTGGTGTCCTGGATCCACACAACAGACATAAAAATTATGCCTATATGGAGAAAACCAGAAAGCTCAAATGCATTTATACATAAAATTGTAGCTTGCTTCTCAGTCCCACTTCCGTGCCTTTGCTATCTCTCTCTGTGATAACTCTGCTCTCGACAATAAACCAAAGGGATTTTTTTCTATTTGCTTTCAAAGAAGATTCCTTCCTGTCAACTTTTTGAATTTAACTTTTCCTGAATAGAATTCTTGTTCAGAATTGCATAGTCTTTCAGGTGAGTTTTACTGTGGTCTTCTGCAATAGCAATGACACTTTCATATCACTACTAGAAAGAAAAATATTACTGATACTATCTACAACCACATGCTTTTATTCAGTAACATCCTGTAGAGTTCTCACAGTCATAAGGTACACAAACCCAGGGAAATTTCTGAGATTAGGTCCCAGCTGCCACCAGTCATTCCTGTTACTCAGACCCTAGAGGATCACCTCTTTAAATCACTGAACAAGTAAATGAAATTGAAGTATTGACACTGTGGTAGCTAGCATATGCCTGTTGGAAGCTGTGCCACAGCACTGTCTCCTGTCACAACAATATCACTTAGGACTAAAGAGATGTTTTCCCCACATTTGAGAAGATGCACCACATTTGAAGGGGTGCAGAACTGGTGCATAAGTCATATGCACCAAGGTTTGCATAACTTGAGAGAGAACAATTCAGTAAAAAGTCAGTCCTCTCCCACCCCACCCCACCTCCACCATAGTTTTAGCATTTTAAAATAGTGGTAATTAATTCCTTCATCAAACACAATATAGTAAACATTTTAAAATATCTATGATGTCAAACAGTAAAAAATTACCAGTGAGGCAGTCCCACTATCACCACCCCACACTCTCTTAGGTCCAGTTTTCATTCATAGCTTGAATACTTCAGCTCAAGGCTTCCTACCTTTCCGGCTGACTCTGTCTGCAGTCCTGTTACGCAAAAATTTTTATTTGTGCAAGTACCATTTCTAGATTTCTGGGAAACATAAGTTTCTCCAAACTTGGAAAAGTGGCAACTATTTTACATTTTAATAAAATGAGAAACAGATAGCAGATTTGTAACAATTACAGACAAAGGAATCTGTCTCAAACTTCTCTGCTTCACCTAAAAAGACTCCTTTTCTGGTGTAACCTGAAAGTTCATGATTCTCATAGCCTATTAGCCAATAGAGGAAGTAATGCTTAAGCCTGTGACTGGGGTCAAACCGTGCACTGTAACTAGCCGGCCTGTCTGCAGGCCTTTGTTTCAGAATATGTGACCAGTAATTAATACAGCCTTTCACACTTCTTTAAAATCTTTCATTTAAATCTTAAAGGATTTTAATTTTAGGATTTTAATCTTAATGGAGCAAATAGCTCTGAATGAAAAAAAAAAAATGTTTGAACAACAAAACACTGTCCACGGATACCTGTTTATCAAAAGCCTAGTCCAGATGCCCAAGATCATGCATGCATTCTCAATCTCTATATCTGCCTGTTTTTCTGTGAATAATTCTCATTTTCCAGACAATACTACTTTTCTAATCATTTCAATTGTCTGAATCGACCTCTCCAAGCCATTGCAAGAAAATACATCCTTATCAACTAGGCTTGGAATAAATGTTTTCTCAATTAAGAAAGCGTGCATTGCTTCTTAGCCTGACAACTGGAAGAAACAGTTACTTCACCATAACAATAGCCTCATGGCAGCTTCTCTAACAGACTTACTATTGTGCATGCAGCACATTTCCAGCACAGTCACGAGGAACATAAATTGGTACCGAGTTGCTCTGCATGTTTCACACTCCTTAGTTCAAGCCCAAAACAAAGCCACTCCTACTTCCAAACCATCCACTGTATTTAAAGACTTTCTTCACTCCTCATGTAAAATGCACAGTGCCACACAGGTGCACCACATTTACAGTACTACCATTAACCAGGTGATATACATTATGAGAGTTACCAGTCACAGGTGATGGGAAGACTTTAACACTGTTTACAGGTCAACAACACCAGTTAATATCTGTAATTTTAATATAAAGCAGGTACTCCCCAACAGATCTATTAACTGTCTCCATAGGATTTCAATGGCAACTTTGAAATCAAATCAAGATTTTAAACAAATGGGGAGTAAGTTGATGTATATTTAAATACATTACATTCTCAACAAGGTGAAAAACACTTTCTATCTGTCAAGGATGGTCTTTTCTAGTATACAGTGATTAACTGTTAATTGATTAGAACACTGAGATTGCATTTTAATACACTGGAAACAATATTCTTTCTTAGAAACTCAGCAACAATATCACATTACTTTAATCCATGGTCCGAGTTACAGAAGAAAATGACAGAATTGGGGTTCCTTGCACCAAGAGGTACAACATTACTGAGAATGACTGTGGATCAGACAAGTATTTATGCTACAGAACGATTTGACACTATGTCCTTTGTACTGTAACAGAATATAAATTAAAAGGGAAATGGCAGCATTTTCAAAAGTCATATTCCATTTGGCCGTTCTCTTTCTATGTCTTGGTCTCAAATGGCAAGAAAGTCTTCTGTTAATCATTGCTATCTTCAAAGGGACACAGCTAGACACTACGTATGGGTTGGAACTAGTTTAAACTGCAACTATGAAAATGTTCTTAGAAAAGAAAGACAGACACATGGAACACAGATTAAAAAGCACAGACCAAAGACATTTTTACTTCCTTCCAACCTTGAATACTCAGACTTACGTAAAGTCACTTAGAATTTTTCAGGTAATATTTTCTGTTTTAGGAAACCATTAGTCCATCATCTAAAGGAGCCTAAACACAAACAAATGACAAACTAACATCCTCTTCAGTATGACTGAGGAAAATGTCAACTTACTTCTTCAGTGAAAGTGAATGGTACTGCTCAGAGAATACAATTCTTTTCTTAATTACTCCTAATGGTATTTGTAACTCTGTCATATGTCATAAGGTAAAATGAACAGATACTATTGAACATATAATAAAAGTTGACCACCTACTCAGACAAGGAATAACATTGCTTGTACATACACTATGAAATACTGACAATAAATAGAGGTAAGGTTATTTACATGCAGTACTTGTCTGACATCCTACGTATTACAAACCTTACATTCCACTCACCTAATTTATAAGGGTAGGGCAACACTCTTAATGGACACCATTAGAGTTTGGTAATTAACACACAGATTGGGGAAAATACAACATGGAACCTGGTACACTTTACTGACACAAGTTTAAGCCATTGAAAAAAACAAACAAGCGAGCAAAACATTAACTTTCCAACCAAAACAAAACACACAAAACAAACAGAAAAAACCAAACAAACAACAAACCACCTTATCCCACCTCCTCACTTCATTCTAGAAATTCCCTCTCTTTATGAAAAATGTATATAAAAAGGAGTTCAGCAGAGATTCATTGAGGCAGTCATGGAGAAGAGCATGAGGAGCCTGAGTGGGATGAGCATATTTACCGTGGAAAACAGCTGAGGTGGTTTCAGGGGGGAACCAACAGCATCCCCCCTGTAGTTGAGTGGTTGCCAAGAGAACAGAGTTAGAGCAATGAATTACAGGAAGGTGACAGACAATGGACGTTCACTGAAATACAAGTGGTACAGACGGGAACTAAGAAGAAAACTTTTTCCCTGTGAGGACAGACTGGCAGTGGAGCCAGAACTCTGAATTATTCTGTGATCCTATGAAACATAAAATAGTTGACAACTTCATCTACTTATCTTTGCATGCCATTCTTATATCAGTGCCTGAAAACAATAAACTTATACTGAAAATGGTAACTTCCAAAAGCTTTAAAAGCCAGTAAATTTTTCCCATCAGTGATTCTGCAAGGTGAATTTTGAAACTCTTCAGTTATAAATGCCACTAGTTAACAAGAGAGGACAAATCAAACAGATTGGTTGTATTCCAAGACAAAATGCAAGAATGATTGTTTAACAAACCCATAAATTTAAGGAGTTCCATATTCTTCTGGGATGAAGAAATAGGAAATGCTTTTCCCAAAATACTGATTAAGTGTCAAATCACAAAAAGCAAAAAAAAACCAAATTAAGATAACACAGCAGGCCTAGTTAAAACACTTCACTTGACTTCAGAGCAACAGGACTGAGGATTTTTCCTGAACGAATTTAAAACCTATCAGTGCTGAACATCAGGAAATTTCAGCTGCATAAATGCACTGGTCAATATGCAGTTCAGTGCAGCTACAGTAAACTAGAGTGCAAAGACATGAGATCTTTCCTCCTACATGGAATACTTGTCATGCCTTCACTTTTCGTAGGCAGTATCAGTGCAATTATAAGTTGCCCACAGTTTTAATGACTATTTAGTCTGATATTTTGGATTCAAATTAAATCCTTAGTCATACACTGTAAGTAGGCTTTCCTTTGATAAAGTAGTCTTCCCTGATAGACTGAAGCTTTCTTATTGCTTATTAGACTTCATGACTACTTGGAGCAATGCAGTCCCTTGCTACTTATAAGCTAATGTATTTTAAGAAAAAACAAACTGTCTGGAGAAAAGAGCTACCATTAATTGCATCCACATTCAGGTACAAAATTCCATAAAGTGATTCATTATGTGCAACTTCTGATAGGGTTATATCCCTGCTCTCACAAGGCATATTCAAGCATAGGACTTCTATCAGCATGATTGAACGGAAGCAGTACCATTTTAACCACCATTTTAACCTCCAAATGCCCACCAAGAACTATGGAGATGTTTTAAATATATTCTGCAGCTCCCTGAGAATGATGTAAGGCCCAAGAGCCACTTGTTGCCATCAGCTGAACCACAGATTTGTTTTAAGTGCAAATAAGAAGAGTATGTGTAGAGAAGAACAAAAAACTGACCTTTTCTCCAACTATAATCTTTGTACATCACTTATTTATTTCTCCAGATTCACGAAGTCTGCTGAATGAGTTTCTCAAGAATAAACAACTATCATAAACCAGATTTCTCACACCAAACAAGTCTGAGTATCTTTCAAAAAAGCATTGGGTCTGAATCTGGGCATTTGTTGTGTACAGTCAAAGATGTTCAATATGGAAATATCAGACTCTCTTAACATTTAGCAACAAAATATACAGAAAAATTAGCTTTAACAATTTTCTGTGGCACAGTGACCTCGATAACAGAAATTTTATACCTAGCATTCAAGATTTTTTTCAGCGCTTAGGGATTTTGAAAGCCAAACCAAACAGCCTTGGAGAAGAGAATAACAATTACAAAGCATACAAGGGGAAAAAATATATATTTACTGTTCCTTCCTTCATTACTAAATTTGAAGACAGCTCACTTAGAAATAATTTACAAAGACAGTTGCCTAAAATTGCAATTAATACCAAAACACTACTTTCATAAAACTTATTTTTTTATAACATAAACCAGAAATTTCAGTGTGACTATACAGGAAAAAGAAGGTACAATAGCAGTTTACGTTAACATAACTAAACTAGCCTTCATGCACCAGCACAGGTTAAAAAGAACAAAACAGGTATCCACACACAGCTATCTACGGTTAGGAGAAAACAAGTACTTTCATTTCTCAGGTATGTTAAAATTACAGAAACACACTACCACTTAAATAAATACACAGGTACTAGCATAGGCTATGATTAACTTTCGTTTTGCAGTTTGACGTGTGCTACAAGCCAATGTTCACGAAATTTAATGCACTCCATACCTCAAAACTCACTATAGAACATGTCAGTCCATAAAGAGACTGTTTTTCCCCCAGAATATGCTGTACCTTCATAATCAGCTATGGTATCCAGAGAATTGTAGTTATACTACATTTGTCCCTATGAACAGAAAGGCGTATCTTGAATTCCCAGTATAATAAAAACCAAAGCCAAAAGTAGCATAGATGTAATATCACATTTTTCACTGTAAACGTGTCTGAGGCATTTAAGAAAAGACAGATTCCAAAATGAAATATAGCAGGGAGATTAGCAAAGCCACTGTGATTCAAATAACAGTGAATTCTCCAAGGGTTCAAGCTTATCTGAGTCTCAGCAGCCGCATAACACAGCAAAAGTCCAAATCACAGTTGCAGGGATTTTAAAGCACTAGAGCAAAATATATATACCACTAAAAAAATAATTATCACGAAAATGTAATTTCTTAACAACAATTAACAATTCTAGATGATGAACCTTCGCTTGAAGATTAAAAGCAGAATAAAATCATAAACTGAAAATGGTCTAAATAGTATAAACTACTGACTTGCGTGCCTACAGCACCATGGTGTCAGAGGGGGAAGCTGCAGGCACAGCGTCTATGGGGAGAGAGCAGAAGGTGCCCAGTGCGGGACATCACCCGTTCTAGCCAGCTCCAGTGGAAACACCACAGGGCATGACTGAGCCCTGCAGCCAAGATGGAAGAGACTCGGCAAAAACATGCTTTAAAAAGGGAAAAAACAGCAGACAGTAAGAGGAGGAAGGAACAAAAAAAAGAGTGAGAAATGGGAGAGGGAACACCGAGGTCAGAGGACAGGGAAGGAGGTGCCCCATGGTAGAGCAGGTCTTATTCCCACAGCCTGTGGAGAGTCCACAGCAGTTCGAAGCCTCCTAAAAGAGGTGTGACATGTGGGTAAAGCCCACACGGAATGAAGCAGGGGAAAAGTGAGAGAAGGGAGAAGTGGCAGAAAAAAAATACGTGTACACTAAGCACACACCCTTTCTCCCTCCCTATGACCCTCAGGGAAGCAGAGAGTGGAAGAGTAGGGACTGAAAAGTGAAGTTGACCATCAGAAGTGGAGGAAGAAAGGTTTTGTTTTAAATTTTGTTTATCACTGTTTAAACATATTTTAATTGGCAGCAAATTAAATTACTTTTCCACGTTGAGTCTGTTTTGCCCATAACAGTAGTTGGTAAGCAAGCAGTAGGGTGGATGTTTATCCCTAGCAAAGGCTACGTCATGACAATGAGGTAGGTTGAGAAGAGGAAAATGAATTATAAAGGACAAGGCACTGTACTGTTTCCCCTCATACCTAATAATATCGTCAGGAAGTGATTTTACTTGGGGAAAAAAATAGTTGCAAACTGTGGCAGATCTAGTGTTAAAATTCTTAGTAAGAAACACAATCTTAGAACTCCCAAGTAACTGGAAAAACTTTCTAAAATTGCACTTGATAGTTTACTATTTTATCCTGCAAAACGCAAAGTAGGGGTTTTGGAGTTTATTTCAGAAAGATATTGACTTATTCCTCACGTGATGTATATTATTATATGATACTACACTTAGTGCAGACAAAACATTCCAGGCAGAAATCTGTGTTTTATTAGTAAAAAAAAGTAGGAAAATCTGACTCAAGGCTAAAGGATTTATCCTGAATAATTTCAATTTTAATCCACAAATAAATGCCCTGTGATATGGTCAAATAAATATTGCTGGGAAATGTGGTCATTTCCACTATCTGCTTTTAACACTGCTTTTGTTCCATTACGAAATGTTTTGGCCCTTTATTTTATTGTATCTCTTCTTTGGTTATTCAGATCGTTCCCTTTAAATTTGTAAAATATCTAAATCTTAAATGGTGTTACCTGTTGTTATGCTTGAGAGTCAGTCTAAGCGGGTTCCTACTGCAATTTTCCACAATTACAACCACTTCCACATCCTAAAAAGCTACAATATCAAGGTTTGTTTGCTTTTTGTTTCCATAAAATCAGTAGTTTTCTGATGATCATTCAATTTGTCACATTTCTACAAGCTCTCCTCTCCCAAGAGGTGGCTTTTTATTAGGCAAAGCACAGAGCTTTTACAGCTTCTCACTTTACAGAATGCTTTTTAAAAATTACTGTCTTCTTTTTCTTAAACATAATAGAAAACTTGTTCAACAGAAACCAGCTCACACCTTTTTTGAGAGGCAGTGCCTCACTTTACTCTTCAACTATCTGCTTATCCAATTAAGCACTGTTGACAAGAGCATTGCTGAAAGCTATGAAAGAAGCCGTATCGAATCTTCCTTGGCAACCATGACACAGGCCACAGAAGGATTATCACTGGGCTCCTACCAGCTATGCAGAAAACCCATGCTGGTTTTGCACCAACATTATTTATTAAAGAATTTTCATATTCTTATTACTGTCAGCCTGTACACACCCAGAAGACACAATGATGTAAACTACAACATGGGCAAATTTCCACTGCACAAACTTTGCTCATAGCAGATTTAGAAAAAGCAAAAAGGCAAAGTTGCCAAGAGTTTTCAGCACCTTGCATATGCAGCAGCTCTCGCTGCTCCTGCCAGCTCTACAGCTGAACCAGCGATAACGCCCGTTGGAAATTTTTAGAGTAAACAGACAAGGCTCCAAAGGGATATGAAATGAGCTTCTGGCAAAATAGTAAGATAAATAAAAAAAAGAAAACCTAGTAAGCTGAGTGTGACATAAAGAGCAGTAATAGTTTTGTAGTCATATCTATGAGGAAACTCCTGAATGCATTAGGAAGGCCACCGTGCTCCTAAGCAACTATGTGCCAGGCAGCTTTCACACGTGTTTTCAAAGCATTATAAATAAAGAGTAACTGCCAAAGTCATTATCCTCCCTTCCCTGAGCTAAAGAGTATCAGCCACATGCAGTTACTGTTCGTGCTAATCATCACTGCTGTAAGATGGAACAGCAAAGAAACAGACCCGCTTAGTGTTGAGAAAAGCAATTTGACTAATAATTTCTGCCTAAGAGAAATTATTTAGCTAATAAAATGTATGCAACAAGTGGGTAGCCTTTAGCACCTACCAACCATACCTTGCAATAATCTTCCTGAACAATACTGAGAAATAATATCACTTTATATTTTGAAACTCATAGATGCAACATTTCACTCATTTTAGTCTGGATGAACAAGTACCATCAGCACAAACAGATTTTTGTACATTTGGCCATGACAAACAGAAACAGATGGGAATCTGCTTTCTAACTACTACGTAGAAAAAAGGAACATATGTAGGTTTCTTAAAACACACTAAAGAAAGTTTTTAATCAATGTTGGCATTTGCTGTGCACCAGTCTCTCTCAAGAATCAAGGTTAGAAAATGTGCTATAACACATTATTTTCATAAACCAATTTGTCTGGTCTTCCTACAACAATGAAAGCCAAGCTGGATTCTCAGCAAGTGTTCAACAGTCTCAAAGACCATAAAAGTCTGAGTATAGAAGAAAGAACATGAATACACAGCCAATCACATTTTGTAAAGCACACACTGACATACTGCTAGAAACCAGAACATAACACTGAGCAACACCTTAAAAAAGGCTTTAGCAAGGATACTGGAGGTAACACACATAGTAAAATAAAACAGGAATATTTATATTAGTGCATGAGATGTGAAAAAAGCCTTAATATACAAACAATAGACTAAAATCTTTTCCTTTCTGAAAGGTGTCCTAGAAGATAAAGATACTCAGATGTATATCTGTGATAAGATGGCCAAAAATGTGGCCATACAAAAGAGTTAGTTTTTCATGCACCTTTCATAACACCAAACAGAACAGTTTTAGGCATACGTATTCCATGGCATTTCACAAAAGAATCATAAAAGTCAAGAACAATCTTTAGACAGAATGTAAATTTCCATGTTGAGTATAGTCACCATAAACTAGGTTTGCAGGAAATGGAAAACTTTACAATACAGTCAGTGGAGTTTAGCATACAATTCACATCTTGCTTAAACTCATGTCTATGGTCTCTTGCTAAAAAAACTACAATCTGCAAATACTTATTTCTCTCTGCTGACATTACACAAATCTATGATGATGAGCTCAGCTGCACACACCAAGGATGGCTAAAGTCAATCCAATTATATCACAGCATTAGAACCAGTCAAAATAGTGTGTCCAAAAACAAACAAACAGAAGAGAAAAAACATAAAATAAATCAGAAATTTAACTTGAAACAGAGATGGAAGAGAAAGAGAAGAACAAGACAACTTAGGATTCCTCAGAAGCAGAATCTTCACTGGCATTGAACAAAACTAGAAAAGTAAAGCACACGGGAAGGAAAGATGGAATCTTGCCTTGTACCAACATTAAAGAAGATATTAGTGTAAGTAATAATGAAAGGCTCAACCAAATCTAACCAAACACAGTATGCCGGATTTTCTCACTATTCAGAGTTAGCTTCTTGTTAAGAAGTGCACGTGTTGATTAACATTATCAAAACCAACACTGTACACTTGAAACTCCATTGTCATTGTCAAATCAGAGTAGAAAAAGAGAATTTGTAGAAACAGCATTTTTGTTAAAATACGTCTCAATTATCTCTTCAACTCCATGCAGCAATATCCCTTATTTTTTTTTAAGCAAGTAAGAAAAAAAGGTGATTTTTTTAATGGTTTAAAAAATATTCACATCAACTTACATCATCAGATTTTATCAACTTTTCCATCAAAAATTTATATAATTGGGAGCGTGGGAGGGGAGGTAATTTAAAACCAGTTTTCAAAACTAAGAAAAACAAAGAAAGCTTGGAAATAGTTTATATGATGATACAATTTTATGTACAGAAATGTTCAGAGAAAGGAAATTCAAAACTGGTTAGAGAGAACTTTTCTGCAGTTTTGGATGTTGCATCATTCCAAACTCTTAAAGAGCTCCACTGTTTGTCACCTATATATTACATCCCATCTAGCTAAATCAATCTTCAGGATTGACTCCAGCAGTCTAGCACCTTAAGGATACCACTAATGCTGAAACATCAGCTATCCCTAGTGTTACTCAAGTCTGTGGGATCTGGCAGAAATTTAGATGCTGTAATGTTCACTCACTAGAGGTGGAGAAAGTCAGAGCTTCTAGGTATGAATCACAAGACTACTCAAAACTATTCACATTTAATAATTTTTTTTTTAAATACCTAGCATTTTAACTACTGTTTTCAAACAAGTGTGTGAGCAACTCCAGATATTAATACAAACACCTTCCAAGAGGGAGTTCAGCTTCAGTAACTAGTTTAAATTACTTTCAAAGTACTTTAGTTTTAGTAGCTTATAAAGCAGCTTGTCTTAGCTAAAGACAACCATTTGATTTCCAGATCACACTGCTGTAACATCCAACAGTGATATATAAGACTGTTAAAGAAAGAACATTAAAATGCAATTAGAGCTTGATCCTGCTAAATTCTCAGCAACTGCAGAAGGTGCTGGATGCCTTGATAATCTTTTCGAATATCTTGATGCACTAGTATGTCTGAGCTCAGGCTATGTTCAGACAGACACATAAATGAATGGAGACTGCTTCCCCAGGATCTATGTTCTCAAGTTCTATGTGATCATTGCTTTGAAAGGACACCACCAAGATAGCAAAGTCTGTATTTTATTAAATATAGCTGATGCACAGTTTTTAGCTAATTTTGCAGTGCAGAGGGGGAATTATTTCTCTACTAGAAATAATCCTGTCATTAAAAAAAGACAATGCTAAAACACTAACACATAACCTCTGTCAGGATCCAATCTGAAAGACCTTGTTTGATTATCTTCCCTCAAATACTTGAACACATTCCTTATCCACATAAATAAATGCAGTGGGGAAAAAAAATAAAAACCCACCATATCCTTCCCATTTATAAACCCGAAAGCAACAAAAAACCCCTCTACTTAATGCAATCTGTGTAAATAGTAATATTTCTGTCATTAATTAGTGCCACATGGCACTGAACTCCTCTTTAGATAATGAAAGTGAAATTGCATTTCCTTTAATAATTTTCTTCAACAAATCTTTTACTAATTAAAACTGCATTGTTTAGGAGTACTTGAAGATATTTAAAAGGCTTCAGCTATATTTTAGAATGGTAGCATTAAGATACAGCAAGACTAAGACTGCCCATCAGCCAATTCAAAAATTGACAATGACGACAAAATCATAGTCAATAGAAAATAAAACACTTTATTATCCACCGACACTGGAACTATAAGTAGCCCTACTACTTGCCTTTTAAACTGCACTACCACACTCAAAAATGATTACATACTGTTGAGAAGTATGTAGAAACAGATCCAAATTTAAGCAAGTATCCTATACTGTTAACCAGAAAAGCTCAAAAAAACTCCAAAACCCTAGATAAGGTTTTATTTTGAGTGCTGACCTCATCACTGCTATGATGCTTTATAGTGCTGAACTACAAAAGATGGAAACACATTTAATCCTCGGAGAAAAATAATGTAGTCTTTAAGATTAAATGTAACTTATACAAATCTAATTTCTATACAGGCAACATGCTTTATAGATATACATGAAAATTCCAAACACAGACACATCACTGTATCTCAGGTTAATGTGATAACAGAATCTACAAACAAAAGACAAAAGACAAAAATCTGTAGTTAACGAATAGCTTTAATATCTGCTGTTCTAAATAAAAAATTAAAAAAAAAATCAGAGAAGAAATTTTCTCCCTATTCAATATAATGCCTACTTTAAAGAAACTGCCACAAGAGGACAGTTTTCAAAAGTTTTAACGTAAGTATTCTGCACTGCAAGTAACTCATTCCCCTTTTAGGAGAGCAAACCAAATATGAATTCTGGAACTGAGAAGAATTTTCCATGGAGCTGTGACACCCAGGAAAGACAATGAAGTTACCTGGAGTATTAGAAAGGATTTCTACAACCTTCAAATTCAAAAAAAGCAGCATGAGGAGTGCTGATGGAGTAAGGATGAGAATCCAAGCACCCACAGGTGCATGGTTATTCATCATCTTCACAGGGACCACAGTGGGAAGCCTTCTAAACGCAATTTTTGCCAACATAATCACTCTTCTTGCATGTTTCTAAGCAGTTTAGAAATCCATGAAGTGCACATAATCCTCCTCTTGACATGACACATACATTTGAGTCAAAGATGCATGTTTTAACTTCACCTCCCAGCCTTCCACATGACATTGTATTAGAACAAAGGAACAGCTTTGAGGACTTCTGTCTTGCAGGAAAGGAGATTTCATCATGAGGTACAAATTGTGGTCATGTGTCAATAAAGCAGGACAGCTGATACCTCAAAAAAGTACAAGTAATCCTGTTGAAATCTCGATGCCTTTTTGTCAAGACCTGCTCTACTCTGAAACCATCTCTGTATTTAAACAGTCTAAATCCACGAGAGGGAAGAGAACAATACCTGGAGACTTATAAACAAAAGCATATAACATGGAGTTCAAGGTCCATCATGCAAATATGAAAGCAAATTCCTAACCCTCTCCTTTCTGTGATTCTGCTCTTGAAAAGAGAAACATTTTACTCCCCAATTCTGCAGGAAGTGCTGATCTGTAGAAACTGCAAAGTGTAAGAAGGTCACCTTGCTGTGAGTGGGGATCAAACTAGCAAAATAACACAGCTAGAATTCAAACAGATTAAAAAAATGCAATGTCTCTCAAGTGTTTTTTTAAAAAATAAACAAAGAGTAGAAAAAGCTTCTCCTTTTTTCAGCTATAGGAAATGTAACTGCAAACTTTTTAAAACTCACTGTTTAGAAAGAGATACTTAAAGGCTGCCTGAGCTAAGCATCTGACCTAGAAGTGATTTTCAGAAGCAAACCCCAGCTGAGCTTCTGTATTTACAATCATGATTACAATTGTCCAATTTTCTAAAAGCAAACATAGCCATAGAATATAAATTTGTCTGCAGCGGGTATAAGTCCCAATACAGACTGGATAAGACTGATCTCTTATCCAGCCAGTTCTCATATCTTATAATGAGCTGTATCACACAGTGGAGTAATTAAGAGTTGATTTTGTATAGGAGAACAGCACAGGGGTTTACTCATGGCACAGGTATAAGGCATCCATAATGAAACACTGCAAGAGAAAAGCTAGCAGGAAAAAAGATTACTTATGGCCTTTATCTCAAACTACAGAAGGCTCTGTTTGCTAATACCATTAACTTACTGGGTCAATTTTAAATCTTGGAATCTATTTACCCTATATAAAAAGACTTCTCTTTATGCACACGAGTTGTATTTAATGTGACTATGATACACCATTTTATTGACTATATTCATGTTATAGCATGAATCTTTTTGATTCAGAGATATAGCTTAATACATTTATAAATACAAAACCAGTGATGCAACATAATTTAGAAAAAGAGCATCAGAAAATAGAAGACTTTTTATAGCCTACCTCTAAAATGACCCAGTAAAAAAAAAAAAAAAACTGTTATGAGTTTTTCTTGTTCCCAGGAAAAGTTCACATGGTAAAAGAATTTTTATATACCCTTGATTCCTAGAACAGAGGCATCACTAATAAAAATTTCCAACAACAAGTACAGCATGTATCACAATATAAGGAGATGCAGTTTAATCAAAAGCAGAAAAAACACGAAAGTGGAATATTTTAAACTGTTCTAATGAAAAGCTGATGCCACTGTCAACACTAGCATACAAGTCATACTATATTTCCCTGAAACCCACTACGGAAAAACAGCATCGCAACTTTTAATTACACAGTCTATCCACTGTTACTTCTGTATACTTCAAAATCTGCTTTGCAGAATTGCCATGAAAAGGTTTCAGCTTTTGTTACAGTTTTCTTTTTAAAAATGTAAGACAAGAATCTCGTTAGACGAGACTTAAGAATCATCATTACCTCTTGCACTGAGTATCTCATTTACTAACCAAAGACGCTGCAACAGTAGTTTTTTTAATCACCTTTCCTATGATTCTCAACATCAGATCTGGCACATAATTAACACCATGAATATAATGTATATAGTCATAATCACTTACAGCAGGAGGAAAACAATGCTCGGGAATGGTGCTTTTTAAGAAGTATCCTCATAAGCAAAAGGAAAATTTGAGAAGTGCTATGAACATTTCACTAAAAAATATTATAAACTCACTTTTAAAGCCTAGTAGTTTTACAATACCATACAACCTGTACAGTGAAAATCTCATGACATTAGGAACTCCTGGTTTCTATGCCTTCCTGAAGAGCACATGAAGAGTTGTATGTGTGCTTATGTGCCCCAGTTTAAAATTCACACAAGACTCCAGAACTAAAATACAAAACTAATCATTTACTGCTCATTTACCTATCTGGCCATTTAACACATTTTCTTACAAATTATTTTTAATGACATTTAAATATGTGTTACTTTACCACAGGACAAAGGACTTACACATTCATACTTTATATTACATGATTTTGATTCATGAATCTTGGCTAGCTGATCGTCTTTTCATTTTCTGTCACAATGCTCTATTTTCATGTAAGACAGTTGTGTGATAACTTCTACTGAAAATGTCAGATACATCCATGAGACAAGATTTTTTAATAAAGTCAGGAATTTCACAAAACCCTGCAGTTTATTTTATTAAATAATTAATATTTGCATCTTAATTTTAGAAGTGATTAGGTAATTCACATCCTTATTTTTGACTAGCAAGTATTTTTTAAAACTGTTTAGGTCAAGCCATTATTTTTTAATGACTACTAAAGTCACAAGATGCTTCCACCAATACAATTTTAAATTGATCAGTAGACCTACTTAAAGAAAAAGGGACTTGCTATAGGTAATGATATTATATTGCCTAAATAAATTATCTTGCCATACAATTTGAAAGCAGTTTTTAATTTATGTAAAAAAATCACATTTTTCTGTTACTTCCAATATTGAAATATATTCTCTGATACTAAATTTAAGTAAATATTAAGCATTTTTTAAATCAGAGCTGTAATTAGGATTTTTATAGGCCAAATGCAGTAGCCATCACTCAAAATTACCCTGCCTCTGATGCTATCCCCTGTGTATCTAGCACAACACCCTCCCACATTTATGGTGACTAACATATGTGATGCTTCTGATGTCACCATATGGACATCATTGGTATATCCTGGATTTCTAATATAATTCAGATAAAAACTTAATAGAAGCAGAAACAGTGAAATTACTCATTAAAATATCACTGTTTGCGGAGCCACCTAACGAGTAAAAACAGTAAATAAAAAATATTTCAGACATAAACAAAATGCAATTCTAAATATAAATATAGGCAACCAAATATACATTTTTCCCTCTCATGTTCCTTCAAGTCATTTCTCAAAAAGATCAAGGTCTGATATTCATACAGTAACCTGACAAAATAAAGGAAATCACTGATTCATATTTTTTAAGTACACTAAAGGTGGCTTTATTAATAGACAACCTTTCTTTAAAAAATCTTTGACGTTCCCTTGACTTGTGTTTTAGGATATCTACTTGTCTTGCATTACAAACTGTAAGTATGTCTAACTTTCTAGGTCTCAATATATATTTATGTGATTGATACTTCCTTATTTGACATTCAAGCCCCCCTTCTGGACAAAACACTGAGCTAAGTAGTGTCAGTACTTCATGAGAACTGTTCTGCACACAGTGTAAACAACAGCAAGAGCGTATAAAGGCACGAGACGCAACAACAGATGCGGTTTTTAAGGAATGGCTGGGGTGTGGAGCAAGTTGTCACAAATGGAGCAGCTGTAAATCCTAGGAAGAACCCCTGTGAAGCACTGAATAGATAAGTTATTGGGCAGGGTGCAGCCAGGTCACACCACAGCTATGGAGGCAGCACAGAAGCAGCAATGGTGCCACAGAACGTAACCTAGCCCGAGCACAGGGTCTGCAGAAATCAAAGAGAATCACCACGCAAGAGGAAAATTAAATGACAACTGTGATGACAACTCCAAACTCAGTGTTCCCTTGTCTGCCACACCTCAACAACTAATCCTAGCCAGACCGCCTAGACACCTCAGGAAAGATGCATATGTTAAGGTCAGAAAAATGAGTGTAATAAAGTCAGTGAGTGAAATCTACAAAGACATGCATGTGAATAAAAACAATTCTGCTTAATTTTTTTAAAAATCACCTTCCACTCCTACAAAGTTTTGCACTGAGCTTTTCTGTCACGAAAATGAATGCAAAATACAATTATTTAACATCTACTTTTGTTGTTAGTACTGGATATGATCATCTGAGCACTACACATAGGCATAACAGGCCATTTTTGGCATACCCAGTTCATTTCTGGGTTTTCAATTTTGCTGAATTTTGTTTTGAATAACATGTCAGCAAAGTATAGGATGATTCACCTCTCGGCTCAATTGATACTTTAACCTATGTTTTCCAAAGGGAATCACAAGAAAGGTAAAGAAAAGAACAACCTTTTTTTTCTGGACTTGAAGCACCAATTAAACCTGTTTTGTAGACAAAGCAAAAATCAGCTAAAGGACTGGAGTTTCAAATTTAGTCTTTCACTCCTCAAACTACTAGAGGGAAGAAAGTGCCACAGGAAGCATAATTAGTCACAGCAAGTTTTGCACTGGGAATGCCCACAGCCTGTTTGAAACCAACTCTTGCAAGGTACACAGCTCTTAACACTACTGTAACTGGCTCCAAAGGGAGTACTGCTTAAGTCTGCCTGAAAAGGTCTTAACATAGTCCCAACGGGAAGGATCCTTAAATGGCAGCGAAGGCAGGAGAGGGGACAAATTTAAAAAACACCACACCAAATGCTACCAAAAAAAAACACCACCAAACTCCATTGTAGAAATTTAGGAACCATGAGGATCATGAGAACTTATACAAAGGGGAAAAAAAAAAATATGATCAGAGTCTTTTATAGGAACAAGATTTCTATGAAACTAATGCAAAAAGTTCAGGTACAATGATATAGCTACACCATTATGGTGGAATCCAACTTATAGATCCTGTTTAGAATTTCCATTCTTTTTAAAAGACTCATGAGGAAACATTCTACAAAAAGTTAATTTCCACTATCTCCATTGATTGTTTTTCTTTATATACCTCATCCTTTTAATATAACTGTTTTCTATTATGTCAAGTGGTTTGTTACCAATAAACATATGTTCTGCTTGTTGGCAATGCTACATGTGTTGCATAGAACTATTCCTCAATATTTACACCAAATGAGACGGCTGTGTACTCTCAGACACTGCTAAAAACAACAGCACAGCCAAGCAGGGCAAAGCTACAGGACTGGAGGGGATGGAAAGGCGCAGGAGGCCGAGAAGCATGCAGCTGCATGACAGAGCTACAAACACCAGGAGGAGGGATAACCAGATGGAAAACAAATCTGGATAAAGACAGAGAGAGAAGGTGGAAAGGCATGTGTCAGAGGAAAAACCAGGGAAAGAAATAAGAAGAAATGACCCCTGAAACCAGGAACTGGGAGTTAGAAAGGAGAGAGAGGTGAGTGAGGGCAAAGATGTGTGAGTGAGGCAGGACAGATGACAGCACACGTGATACTGAGAGGCCTTGACAGACTGGTCTGTAACCGTTGGTACACTGTATCCCCTAGACCTCAGAAAAAAAACAACATTTTTCATTAAATCCTCAAGACAGATGTAACATGGGATGGAACAAGTATTTCATAACTATTGGTTTTGCACACCTCTCAGACACTTCAAGATGTAAAGCGAGTGCAGTTAAGAACACTCTAAGAGAATGGTAAAACTCACTTTTTAAAGAAAGAGGACACTATCTGAAAAAATCAATGCTTTTCTTTATTCAGACATGGAGTTCCTGTGTGATTGCAAGCTAGCCACAAAATCCAATTTTTCACAAGAACTAGCCAAAAAAATAGTACGAAAGGAACCTGCAAAAGTGATGAGCTACTATGTTCTCAGTTTAAGTCAAACTGTGGCTCAAAGTGCTACAAGAAAATACTAACATTTAAAACGCAAGTCATTGGCACCTCACATTGGACACTTTAAATCAACAAATATTTCAGCTGTAAAATGCAGATAATAATATGAACTAATTCAAATGAGTATTGTGATGTTAATTTTTATTGTTTTCACATGCAACAGTTATAAGGATCTTTTTTTAATGCCTGGTTTTAATAGTGAACCATATGACTATGCATTATAACCATATGATTATGCATTATATGCTCTCATAAAGGAATATGGCATAAGTGAACCTTTTTAATGGAGCACAGTCCAATGGAAAAAATAAAAGCATCTATTCATAAACTTAAAGGTCACATATTTACATAACAAGGGTGAACTGAAGTTGAACTGACACCATAGTTTTGACTAATTTTTCAATACTTGTTTTGTAACCTTTTCTGTTCTTTCACATTGAGTTTCTTGATCAGTGTAAAAATGGCCTACTAAGATGTTAACTGCTCAATTTTAGCCTTGTCTAGACAACAAAAAGTACACAACATATTATTGTTATGCATACGTCAAAATACATGAACCGTCTGAAAAACCTTATGCTGACATTTTACAAGCGCTTCTCTGTGAAACACTGTATAAAGGTACATTTGCTTTGTTTTTATCAGTATGATAGGTTCTTCATGAAAATACCTACTTACAGAAAAAAAAATGGAATAAGAATGCAAATTAAGTTGTTAACCATACAGTAAAGCACCTCAAAAAAAAAAAGTAACATCTACAGCTGCTGAACTGTGCTACATTAGCCAAAAGAAGTATTTTGAAATACCTTCAACACTTCTGAATAAGTGTATTAGCAGTGACTATTAAAGAAATTTAACCACTTGTGCATGCAACCTTTTTAAAAAGTGTCTGTACCAAGTTGACTACAGATGCAGTCACAGCTGACTGGAAAGGACCTCCTGAGTTGACACCATGCAGTATTTCTACCTACTGAATGATTTCAAGGCATGTTAATTTTAGTGTGCTGTAAAAGTAACAGATTTTTTTTATATTTCTAACTGAAATTGCTCAAACAGAAATGTGTAGTTGGGTTTGGCTTTGCCTGGATGCCAGGTGCCCACCAAAGCCACTCTATCACTCTCTTCATCAGCTGGACACTTTGATCTTCATGTCATACCAGACTTCCACAATATGATTTTGCAGCTCTTCCATAAGAACTTTGAAGATGACAAATGTACTCCAGGAAAATCTCCAAAGCTCTAAGATCAGTAGCTCTCAGAACTGAAGCAGCCCAGACGTGAGCAGGAAGACTTTATGCCCACAAACCAACAAGGGAAAACCGGTGAAAGAATTTGAAAAAACAACCACCACATGCAAATGACTCACACTGAGGAAGAAACTGTGCCAAGCTTTGTTTTCGCTGCAAGATTACACAGGACTAAGTGGTAGAAATTTTACTATAGAGAAGCAGCTTCAAATACTGTCAAATGTGCCCTGGCCTTATTTTTTTTAAAGCTCAGCCTTAAGAGCTAGCCTTACAGGCTTTACTTACCTCATTTAGGTGACCAAACAGAGAATGTTTCTACCTAAATAGTCTAAACTGCTTCCTAGAGATTATACTGTCACTGCATCAAACTCAGTGTATTAATTCAGGCACTTCTGTTACAGGTATGGCACTGAAGAAACTTACCTAATTAATGTATTTTTCAGTCTCTTTTCAACTTTAAAGGAGAGACAATACTTTTATTTTCAAATAATTCTTCTCATATTTAATTATTTTCAGCAATTAGAATGTGTTAAAATATAGGAACACAGTGATTTAAATCTAATGTATCATCTGAAGTGTAAGTTTTCCTTAAGATTAATTTTTAAAAGTATTTATACATCTATATATGCAGGTAGGTATTTTCTGGAGTTTCCAGAAGTATGCATGAGCCTAATTCACAAAAGCTCTCTGCTGTCATTGGCCAAAAGAAGACCCCACCACCCCATCAACAAATAAATATTTTTTCCATAACACACGAGACTGCATTTTCTTTGCACAGCAAAAGCCAGTAGAGAAAGATGACTGTCAATTACCATATCAGAGCTTCATGAAAAGTAAACACTGGTTTCCCTAAGGCACCTAAGAAAGAAACACTGATAATGTTAAAAATACCACCAAGAAATTTCTAACAACAACAGGCAGGATGATTTTTCTCGTTCTACATGCCCTCAAGCACCCTTCTGTTTAGCACAACAAAACTTCTTTAAAAATGCATAGTGAGTTTACTCCTGTTATATTTTTATACAAATTATTTCCATAAAAGCAAATGTAAATCCTGTGTTCTATATATTAACAAGTTACTGCAACAGAAAGCAAAATACTGTAAATAATTATAAACATCAAAAGATCCCTGATTTTAATTTCCCTTTATGCAACATAATATATTTTACACTGTTAAAGAGAACATAATCTGCCTAACAGTCTGTTTTTTTCAAATTGCATATATTTCTCAAACAAAATGACAAAACCAAGACTGTATATACAAGTAGTCAGATACTGCTGCTTTTGCATATCTGAAAGTTGTTACAAATGAAGCTCAAAGGTTGACAGCACTTTTGCTTCCTATAAAAGTAAAAAGAATTGCCCATATCTTTCCTAGAACTTGCAAAATCAAACACAGGACATGGCTTTCAATAAAACAGTGACCAAAGTAAAGTATGAAAACTCTTTTTAATACCAAATGTCTTCTGAAATATTAGTGAATCCCTTTGCATACAATTTTCACAATTATCACAGCAATTAAACAAAACAAAAAGGAAACCAAGAAATTTACTATTCAAAAATAACTCAGATTAGACTGCATCTAATCCTTTTGGTCAAATATGGTTGAAACCTTAACTTTCCTTCACTGTTAATGTTCACATTTAGTAAGTAATATTCTTGGTCTAACAGAGTTAATGTCATCCTTTTCAGAAAGTAAATAGCACATTAACTAAGGACATACTTTACATTCTACTACTATAAACTCCTATTGGTTGAACCTCTTGAATAAGTTAATTCTGTGAAATGCAAAATAGAACTATATTACATCCCAGTGATGGCTAAAATATGTACCTTAGAAAAGATATGCTACTTTCCGCTTCTCTCATCTCCTCAGCATCACTTTTCTGTCTGCTTTCTAATACTTTTTCTCATCTCCTTTCTTGAATTCTGCAGCATAATTCCTCAAAATAGCATTTTCATTAACAGCAGAAACACTAGAACTTGTCAACAGCCTCATCTTTGTGATTCTTCTTCAAAAATTGCCTTATTCCAAAAATTTCTATCAAAAAATCAGCAAACATGTCTTCTGATTTCTACCAACATTTCTCTATGGAAATTACAGCTCTTACATGTGCTCTGTCCAAATTCAGACAAGAGCATGCAGGCCCTAAGTTTTACTAGTTGTTTCACGATTCAGTGAACTGTTTTCAAAAAAAAATTTTTAGTCCTATAAGCTTGAACTAATCAAAGCTCCTCAGTACACACCCAGCACTTAGGAATAAAACACTGAGCCTTCAAAAAGTAAATATGGTACGTTTGGTCTTTTTAGTAGTTACAGTAAATTGCTGTTTCTATTACTTAACACTAATTTATTAAATGTCAGTAACAGAAAGGCCATTTTTTTTCTCTTCATGTTCTGCTAAAGTATGTTAAAGTTTAAGAAACTGATTTTTCTCTTCAAGAAATACAAACAAAACAGTTCAAAATAATTATATGAATCTAAAATATTAAGCTTTAGCAGTTATAATAGCTGATCTAGCAGATTGCAAATAGAATTCACATATTACCGCTTGATGGCAAAAATAATTTTTGAAAAGGTTTCCCCTCACAAGCTCAGAGCAGAGTCCTTAATGATAAAAATACATATGAGCAGGGAAAGTAAAGAAAATAACACAGTGCCAGAAAAAAATAAAAATGCTTTCTAATGTTCATGGAGACATAATGTGCTTCCTTACAATGAAAGTGCAACAAACTTTAACAAGCAAAAGTTAAAGTCTATGCAAAAAGCAAAACGGACAAAGTAAAGTATGTAGAATTCCAGCCAAAGACACAGTAACACTTCTACTGTTTAAATAGATCATATAAATTTTATGAAGAATTTATTAAAATTTAAGTTCCTCATGCACATAAACACTTCTGTCACAGAAAGATGTAGAATAAAATAAAAATCCCAACCTCCTTTCCCACAGTTATATCCTTTCAAAAAACAGAATCTTTCCAGACCACTTTTCTTGTTATTTTCCCTGTATTCATTGTTTCCCACATTTTTCTCATTATTTCTTTTCCCCATCTCTTTAATTTCTTGCTTTCAAATTATTAATTCTCTTTTTTTTTCTTTCATTTCTTTCTACTGTTGCTAAAGCTACATTGTAAAGAGGAGAAAACTCATAATGCCCCAGGAACTTCATGCAGCAAACAAGGCTTTGGGTAAAGCACCATTCACCAATCTGAGTATCATCTTCCTGCTGTGTACAACCTCTCAATCATGGAATAATTTTACACACAGACTGGTTTATCAGTCTGATGCTTATCAGACTGGATGGGCACTTTAGAAGACACACCGAAAATCCTTACCAAGTATCACTGTGACCTATTGCTGAGCATGGTCACTCACCACTAATACCCAATCAATCAGCTCCTTTCTCCATGCTGATCTTACCAGGCTACAGCCCCAGACAAGGACACTTTGTTTAAACCACAGCATCTCATATTTACAAGCTCAGACATCCCCAGCAAAACCCAAGAGGAAGCTGTCATGAGCACACCTTCCATAAGAAAAGATGACAGTGATGTGCAGAAATCAGACAGGTTCTGTAAACCAAGTTGTCACTGTCAATAAAGGCTGGTAGAGCTGCCCTTTGAGACACTGGATTATTATAATAATTATTATATTGTCTTTTTCTCTTTCTTTACTTCTTCTCCTAATCTCCTTTCTTGATATTTTGGGTAGCTTGAAACTGGAGTGCTGACACTGTTGGAGCCTTGTATATTTTTACAGTAAAACCCCTTCAGTGAGCTTGGATTCTGGGGTCTTACATGCCCAAGGGACACAATTAAAAGAAGTAAGCTTAAATTAATTAATTAAATGGCTATGCCAAAGAAATTACGAATAATGTTTTTATTCAGTGTTTCTGCTCTTCTTATACAGGTGTCAGAAGTTTAAGAATACGTCTGGTATGAGCTGTGCCATTTGTCTTAGAAAAGAGAGAAAGTGCATTCAACTGGTTTAGGGGCAAAGTAGGTTGAACAACCTACTTTCACCTCCCGTTCCCTCAAAAGTCTCTACTGAAAAAAATACATTTGACATGTTTAGAGGATGGCCATTTTCTAACCAAAACAACAGCTTCCATAAATTATGCAGTAAAAAAAAAAAATTAAAAAAAAAAAAAAATCATGAGCTTTGTTCATTTTGAACATACAGAGGCTAAAAATAACATGTATCCAAGCTATTTTTAATCTACAATGCAAAGGATTACATGGGAATTCACAGAGCCTTTAGAGGATGATTAAGATTTGATAGCAAATTTTAGTTTCATTCAAAATAAAAAATTACAAAAAAGGTGCTCGCTCGGTCTCAAAATCATTCCCAAGTAGAATATCTAACCATGGTTAGTTTGAGAAACTCTAAAATAGAACACATAATAGCTCAAGACACAAATCACACAGAACTGACTGAATTATAGTATGATTTCCCTATACTGTAAAGACTTTCCATTCAAGTTTTACCTAAACAACAAGAATTAAAAAATAAAAACAGAATGTTAGCGCACAGCACCAAGCCAAATCTATCCACTTTGAACACATATGCATATATTGTTTTATATTATAATTCACAGAATATACATCCAAAATGTGTGGATTTTTTTCAGCCAGAATCATGACATTACCAGTACCATCCTCCTACACACAAAAGTGACAACAAGAAAGTGTAAACATGAAAAGCCAAAAATGAGACAAACAATGGTAATAAAGAGTAGCCAATTTTAATGCTTTAGTTCAGAAAAGACCAAGAACCTGGCTCATCTAGCTACCATCTACTTTTATTTTCCAATTAAGTACTTTGCTATTGGCCATTGGTTGACATCTCCATTTCACAGCAGTTGGAATGGGATTTGTTACAAAATAAACACACCAGCCCACCCTGGCCCCATTTATAAGATTCTTTTTATTCCTATTAGAGTGAAGCATGACTCATTTTCATCTTGAAATTAGTTATTTTGTAACACTTACTTATCACCTATTCAGTAATTTAGATATTTTTCTACACCTGTTACTCGTCCAATTACCAGCTGGCATAGCTCAGCAAGTAACAATTTCCAAATCAATTAAATATGCTGACTAGAATACCAATTTCCAAACCTATTCTCATATAGAATTTTATTATACTAATTACAATTATCAAAGTACAATTAACAGTCATCTATTATTTTGTTTTATATTACAATTTTGACATTACATTATTTTAAAAAATGTGGTACGCATTATACTAGGTTTGAACATTTTTAAGATGTCAAACATTATTTACTACCTTTTGTTGCCAGAAAATCTACTCCATTATAAATCTCAATCTCTTTTCTATTCTTATATCATACTCCTAGATCCAGTATTTAAAAAATGGTTCTCTTTTATCTTTATACCCATTATTGCATTTCATGTCACACTCTTGAAAACTGCAGTGCATTTTATGCATAGGGTTATTATATTTTTGCTGCATACATATTTCCAATGCTAATCTTGTTAATTATTTTAATCTCAGGGATATGGGACTTAGATTGCTAAGGGAAAAATAATCAAGATTATTTTCCTCTTATAAGACACACGGTCTTCTCTGTTCTACAGCTGTATGCAGTTGCTTAAATGAAGGACAACATGATGTCTTTCATAACCAGAACAGTTGTTGATGTAAATCATTATTTCACATGAAATTCAGTGATAAAGAGCAAATCATCAAAATCATTTTTCTGCAGCCTGGCACATCCTCTGAAGGAATAACCATATTTCCAGAACAGTTTCTGGAAAGTGATCAACATTTTGATTTGTATTGTGGGGAAAAAAGTTTAAAACTGCTTGGCATACTTGAAATACTGTATATTTTGTTTTCCTTGAAATACTGTATATGCGGACAGTCTTAAATTCTCGAAACTATCTCCATTTCTTTTAAGTAACTTACCTTCAGCAAGACAGTAATGAAATGATACAGGTAGTTTCTAACTAGTGGACTTTTTCAACCATTATTCACTACTTTATTTTGGATTAAAGAAGGACTTAGAGGTATGTAATAGAAGTCTGAAGTTAAGCTTGGCTGATACATAATAAGGTTCCTAATTAAAAGAAGAAATACAGAATACTAGGATATCTCCTTTTTATTAATCTTAACCATAGCAATGAGTTAAAGGTCACTGCAGTGAATTTTTTTTAGCAGCCATATTCATACTCCCTTGCCATAAAAACAAATGTTTTAAAATAATATTGAATAAGTCATCAAAATTTATAACAAAGTCTGGTTGCAAGGTATGTGAAACATTCTGATTTTTTTTCCCCAACACTTTTTTTGTTTGCTTCAAACACATTCACTAGTCGGCCTCACCTCTCCCATGTATTATCATAACAAAAATAAAAGGCTGTTCATTGTCTGACAAGTATCTGTTTCCTTTATAAGAGCAATGATTTTATTAAAAAATGCCAAGGAACCCAGCAGTGCTGAGATTAGTCCCATTAAGACAGCAAAACTGAAGAAAAAAAAAAAAAGTCATCTGACTATAGCCTCAGAGAACATGCACCAAACAGCATTTCTTTAACATGCTCTAATAGATTCAGGCAGAGAAGAGAATTTGATTTGGAAATGCATTATCAGCTGTCACAAAACATGGACATCATTAAAATGAGGAAATCTGACAAACATGATACAACTGATGCTTTTTTCAGCTTAAGTCTGAAATAATACCAAGTTAATAGTCAGAAACAACTTAAAAACATGTCAAGATAGAAGTTCAAATATAACATATTTTAAATAGTATCATACAATTAGAAACATGAAAAAGAAACATTATATTCAGTTTTATCCAGCAATTTTCATCACCTGTATTTTTAGTAACATATGAAAAAGTCTGAATTATATTAAACACATTAAGAATATAAAATAAAAGTCCATATATAAAACCCATGTTAAAAAACCCAAAATTCAATAGAAGTCCAGACTGAAAACTGGTATGCCAATGACACTATACAGCAAAGCAGAAACTCTGGTGCAAAAACAAATGCACTACAAAAAAAAAAAAAAAAACCTACTACAAACAACACTACAAAAAAAAAAATCTATTGTCTCTTCATGACTTTGGGAATATCACGTTTCAAATCAATTAAAACAGACTTTGCACAGAACTTCATCCTTATCCTTATGTGAGGCATAAGATTTCATTTAATTTTTAGGAGGCATTCTGGATTAAACATCCTTATTCATATCACAGCACCTTGGTACCGCCAACTGACACGAAACTGGTAATAAGCAGCTGTATTCCCCTCATTAATCACTGTAATGCCCCTTTCTGGGAATCTGTGAAATACAGATACATAGCTACAGGTCAGCCTTTCATTCAGCCTTTCATTCTATTCATGTACGTGTCAAAATCCTTATACCAAATTAGCATCTACACATGAGAGCTGAAACCCGCATCAAGGACAGGAGAATGTAATAGATATCCAAAAGCACACCATGCAGAAAATACAGCCTTTTGGTTTGATCCCCAAGACCAAGGTGCAGCAGGAGAACTGATATATAAGGCCCAAGCATCCTTTCTTCTCTACACATAAAGTAATGAAAGGTGCTTCCCTCACTCGACTTTCCACAGGCTTCTTTTCCAAAACCTTCCCTTTCTACTCAGTAATGTACAGAGAATCCAACTCCTGTTTCCTCCCTTTAAGAACAGATCTTATACAGAATCATTAGGACACCAAAATCTACAGATATGTCATACATGTGTGTCTCAGCTTGCACTTATATTTAGTAAAGTAGAAAAGGAGTGCTGATGTGCAAGTGAATACACTATCTCAAGTGCAAAGAAATGCAAAGCAGACACAAGAGGAAGAAAGACCATCAATCATTGAGAATTATTTTTTTTTTAAGATTACTTCCTGCCCTGGCTTTTTTCAGAGGAAGAAGAAGAGTATCATTTAGGATGATAACCAAAAGGAGGCATTCAAGCACCTCACTGCTTCTAGGAAAACATTTTCATTTTCTCATTTCAGTGTTCAAGAGCTTAGCTGATCAAGTGTTAGGTTCAAATTGCAACCACTTGGTAAAAGGCAGGTGTCCAAGTGTTGTCACTAAATACACCATGTTCCCAGTGTATAGCCTTTTGTCTTGCATAATCACAACAGTAAAAATTGATTTAGCAGTT
>VXAY01000249.1:62390-78526 GCA_013399855.1 Oxyruncus cristatus | reverse complement strand
AATCCTGAGTTCTACAGTAAAAAAAAAAGACTTACCTTAAAAAAAAAAAAAAAAAAAAAAGGAAAACAAAAAAAATTCAAAAAGTCCTTAAAAAAACAGGTTTTCCTCATTCCACTGCATTTAAAATTTCAAGAAGCTATGTAAGCTTTACACACTAGAATAGTCCTCAAAAAAACAACACTTATGTGGGACACCTGACTTTACATTCTTTCTTCTGCAAAGCTATTTACCACGTTCTCTCAGACTCTGCAGAGAAGAGAGCTAATTCAGCATTCTCAATTATTATTAGTTTTGAGAAAACTGTATCAATTTTAACTTCATATCAAAAGTCCTAAAATAAATTTCTTGTATCTTATTTCTTGAGACTCACAATACGAACACACTTAAATCTGGTCATCTGAATACTCCTTCAGGGGTTTTTTAGCATATATTCATGTATTTTCAGTTATTTGCCACTGGATACAAAAAAGAAAACAGATAGCAATGATAAATAGTATAAACTATATATAATATATAACTCTCTTTATAATGCATTATTTTAGGTAACAAACTATAAGTTACATAGAGACAGAAAAATAGAGTAAAGCAAAAAATTTCCATATTAATTATATTTTTAACATGAACATTTGCTGATCATTTACACAAAGATCCAAATTCATTATTGTTCAGTAAAAATAGACTCATTAATACTTGAAAATTGCATATAGTGCTTTTTGTACTTCTTGCTGTATCATCTTTGTTAGTAGGACATTCAAGAATAACAAATAAGTACAATTACCAGTTTCCACTAATGACAGGGAGACCCACTGTGCATTATTTTAGGGAAGTAAGAGATGAATAAACATGGAAAATAAGCAATTATGCTGCTTCACACTGCTTTTACATAACATCATTTTTAATTACTTTGAAAATGCTTAATCACACATAAACTTGAAAGGCAAGCATAACCACAGGCTAGGCAAACACACAAATGTGTGCCCACATACAAAGGCACTGGGGAAACAATTTCAAAAGCAAGATTATTTTAATGTCAACTATCTTTCCAACCTATGCATACAGGCAGGACTAGTCATAATTGCAGAAAGAACGGATGGAAAGTGGTGGAATGATTTCATCACAAAGAACAGTAAAACCAATAATCCAATCACAAATTAACTCAGAGGAGATACAAGGACCAGAAATGAGACTCCAGAAAGCACATTCACCTCAGGACATAACCACTACAGATTTCTGCCTAGTTTGTCAGCATGCCATATAATTTTGATTCCATCTATAACACTCAGGTGTGAATAGCTCAGTGTTTTTAGGCTGTTCCTTTGAACCTAAAATTGGTTATATTGGAAAAAAACTTCAAAATCATTTGAGTCCAACCATTAACCCAGCACTGACAAGGCCATCAATAAACCATTCCCTAAGCACCATATCTGCAGGTCTTTTAAATACTTCCAGGCAGAGATGGTGACTCAACCACTTCCCCTGGGCAACCTGGACAATGCCTGACAACCCATTCTGTGAGGAAGTGTTTCCTAATACGTAATCTAAACCTCCCCTGGTGCAACTTGAGAGCGTTTCCTCTTGTTTGATCACTTGTAACTTGGAGAAGAGACTGACCCCCCCCCCACTACAAGCTCTTTTCAGGCAGTCGTAGAGAGTGAGGTCTCCCCTTATGACCAACGGTGTGACAGAACTGGCACAGAACCACCATGTTACCGGTATCTGAAATTATGATTTCTAACAACCACCCCCCACACCTCTACTTAGTGAGTCAACATCAGATGAGTCTTTCTGAATGAATTTAGGTAAACTAAGTGTTAAAGTTTAAAACCTGGCATTTGAGGCTACTGCTCAGAAAGTTTTTATCTGCACAAATATTTGTAGAGACTTACGTGCACACTCTTAAATAAATACACGTATATCACCTGCCTTGGCTCAAACTAATCTTCAAGTCTCTTCTCAAACTGCTAACAGTACCAACAAAGGCAGGGGGAAAAGCCCAAAGTAACAGCAGTAAACCTTAGCACAGCATTCAAGCTCTCAGTCAATACAGCCGGTCTTTCATTCTGGATTGCTTTCCACAAAGGCCCTTCCATCAGCTGGCAACTTCCTTGCCAGAAAATTATTATGAGGGCATTCAAGTTGGAGACTGTGTTTCAGTGTTGCACAGGCACCAGCTACTAGGGAGAAGGCACAGAGCACGTTACAGGATGCACAAGGAAATAATAGGATTATGCTGCACTGTAGTAATCAGCCCAGCAGCTTCAGAAGGTGGTTGGCAGCTGCTGAGGCAGCGAGGGCAAAAAAAGCACCTACACCCTTTTAGGACAATATGTGAGGACTCCTGAGGTTGGATTTCCTCAGGGAAAAAAAGAAAAATCCAAATAAAATTGGATTGTTGTCCATGTAATAAATATTACTACATATAAGACACCTTCATATACACACACGCACACAAAAGGCACAATTTTGGTTTAATAAATGTGTATGTGTTAATTAACATGCTTTTTCTTCACAGTTATTTTATGAATAGCTCTGGAAGGTAAAACAAGACTACTGAATCTTTATTAAAATAAAAATCCAAATCAACTGCAGCAGCATAATCAATACAAATTACTATTACTTAAATTAAGTAAAATTTAATTAAAGACATTCACATTAAATTCATCATCTTTGGATTCAAAGCTGTTTCAAATCAAACTATTTTGTAACAATTTTATAAGCAGCACAGCAGTCAGTAAAATTTCACATTACTCTAAATTAGCCACTATGCGCTAGACACATTTTTTGTGAAACAAAATACTGATTATGTTGCATGTTGGAGTTAACTAACAAAGTCAGAGTAAGAAAAATCCCCTTCACTCTCCAGACTGATTCTATACAAAGGCATAAGCTATCACTGATATTTGATCATGAAGACCCACATTAAACAAAGCAACTGAATGGGACTATTTCAGCTCTCCCCTCTCTCCACACGCAAGACAAGCACTTGATGAGTACATGGCTGAACATTTGTCTCACAGAAAACATGAAGCTTCCTACAAAATCACATGTAGCATTTCTCATAAAAGTTGTAGAGCCAAAAAACAGACAGGAGTATACCAGGACCGACTGGCACTCATTATTACTACTACAATTTCTGCTTGAAATTAAATAACAAATTGCTTGTTTCTTAGAGATGCTGAATTACGATAGTTTGTCACTAGGACATGAATGTGCTCAGCACCTTCCAAAAGTTAAAAATAAAAATATTTGCTTAGCCATAGAATCTTAAAAAAATATATTTATGTCAAAGTAGCTAGCTCAAAAAATACAAAAATTAAAAAATCACTACTTCATTACAAAGTTTGCACTTCATTTATCCAGGAAAAAAATGCTGCAAGAACAGATTTTTTGGAATGTATTTCCATATTCTACCACACACAAAACCATGAAATTAAAAAGCATGACAATTTTCAAAAGTTTTCTTTACCTAAAAATCCCTCTGAAGTGCACCACAGTTAAAGCAAGGACCTCATAATTTTGAATATCAGAGTCAATAACACTGAGGGGCAGCTTCTTTTAAAAAGTCAGACAGACTAGGTCTGTAAGATCCAGAAACTAACAGGCAAATTTGCCAACACCATTAAACAAAAAGACAGAAAAGCCCTGAAGGACTGCAAGGATCTTTCAGCCACAGCCACCAGAGGACCATGGAAGATTTTCATCTTTTCTGGGCAGAAGATCCTACAATAAGAAACAGTGAAGATTTTTTTCTGAAATGTGTTCCTCAGTATGTCTCTGATATGTTTCTAGGCTTAAGAAACAAATATTGAGATGATTTGATATTGAGTGTATATATTACTTCATTCTTAATATATATATATTATTTTATTTTGAATACATCTGCATGTGCCACCATGGCAATGGGCTATCTGGTTAAAAATTTTGAACCCAACCTGCTGCCCTCCTGCAATACATGGGGAAGCACTTTATCTCAGAGGCCAAAGATCCATAGTGGTAAAGATTAGAAAACTTTTCTTAGATTCTTCCTGTCAGTGATTTGGTCAACAGACATTGATAAACATCGCTAATGAGCTTCCTCCCTTTGATTCTTATAGACTCCATTTTTGTTGAAATCAAAAAGCATGTGATGGAAAGGGTAGAAATATGGCAAAGCAAACCATCTACCTGTTCTGCTGATAATATTGCAATTATTTTAAGTAAAGACACTTTACTGAAATCCTCTAAATTAAGATTGAGCATCACTTCTTTGTTTCGATTTATTGATTAATGCTGACTTTTTCTGATCACTTTGGAAACTGAGAGGGAAAAAAAAATCCAAACATGCAACATTTTTTCCTAAAAAGACACCAGTAAGCTACACTCTCTTTTATAGGCTGCCCTCACCTGTTTGGTTTGGTTTACAAGACATTGAGGATTTAGAGATCATAAACAGAAAAACTATGAAACTGTCCTATTTTAAAAACACTATCACCATTCAATCAAGTCATCTGAGGAGCTGCTGATGACTATTCTACCTACGAATAATAATACATTTACATTAACATATGGCATTTCCTCTTTTTTGAACAGATGATGGAAAACTGTTCGATAACAATGTAAAATAATGATTTTCTAAATAAAACCATTTCTACAAGAAGAATTCAATTAGAATGCTCTTGAAGAATAAATTTTATAATATAAACTGTAATACAAACATAAACTTTAAAAAGTGACAAGTAAAACACATACAATTTTAAACAGCTACTTCAAAGAGAACCATAGGAAGAAAGCCCTGTAAACATACCTGTGGTAACTCCCTAACCCTTAGCTGCAGAATTGTACATGATTCAATCAGGAAACTAACTTGTCCATAATTTGCCATTACCTGCTTTGCTCAAAGCAAGAGAACAACTTGGACCACATTCAGAACACTTCTTACAAGTAATGGTAACAGAATTCACCCCAGTTTCCTAAAACTGTAGAAATTGCATTTTCAGTTGAAGAAGGCAACATATGAAGGATAAAGAGAAACAGCTCTAGAGCAAGAAAAACCTTAAGAAACATAAATTTAAAAAAAAAAAAAAATTGAGGGCCTCAATATGGCAATTAGAATTTTTATGCGATTGCACCAGCTCTCTTGAAAGCAAACAGGGTTAGGGTATACCAAAGCCAAAATAACTTCTGGAAAGTCAACAAAACAGAAATTAGCAAACAAATCAAAGAAAAATTGGTGTATTTCCAATCAGAGATGCATAAGAGGCATACACGTTCTCTCAGCCCATATATATTTTATAGCTGCATTGCTTTAGAAGCAGCACATTTCTCCTAAAAACCAGTATGCATTTCAAAGGAATTCATTGAGTACATCAGCTACTTCAGACTAATCAGGGAATACAAGTGCAGAATCTCACAAATTAATCCGACAATTGACCTCTCCAAGACATATGATCTGTCTCTTCAGCCTGCACTACAGAAAGGTCAGATCCTGAAGTCAAACTGGGAAACACTTTGCTCAGTGGGGCTAGCTGCCTGCAGATTAATAGTCTAATAAGGATTAGAGGGTGTAGAACTGTGGGGACCAAGTAGTTACGAATAGCAATAAAAGTATACAAGGACCTATATCCAACAACTGCTTTATTCAGGCACCAACAATAAACTTTATTTAACTACACCAAATACAGACCTTTAGTAACAACCCAGGAGGACCTGACTGACAACTTAGTTTCCCCCTTCTTACCAAACTCAATGAAAACTTGATTTTAAATGTGCCTGCTACAGCTTTAGAGAAAACCTCAAGAATTTTACTCTGGTCTGGACCAAGACCAACACAGACATATTTTAAAGGCACAACCATCCCAAACTCTTTTATTTCTGCATTAAAAGAAGTCCAATTATTGTACGGCAATCCAGTCTAATTTTTTTTAAAAAATCTTTACTATATTTTTTCCACCAAATTCCTTCTGATTTTTCATAAATTAAACTATGTAACTTTTAATACCCTATTTATTTTTATTCAGTGTATTAAACAACATTTGAGAGCACTTCTTGTAGGAGATTAAATTCATTATGCAGGCAGGTATGTCTTTGATACTAAGCTGTTTGGACATAGGTAAAAATTATTTGTCCCCTATAGCCAACAGTGCAAAAGAGCACTGAAATAGCAAGTACAGAAATTATATTTGCACCTCCCTCGGTCCCTTAGATGTTTTACTTTTCTTAGGACCACACTTTCAGTGCCTCAGTAACCCAAGTCTACTTTTTCATGACTGTTTCTTCTCTCTCTCTTCATTACACAAGTCCTTATGCATCATTTCCATCAGCATCCTGCCTCTCTTTTTGGGCAGAGAAATATCTGAAACTGAGTTGAAGATAGTTGCTATTTTATAGACTTAGTCATATAATGTAGCTCCATACTGTTTCATCTTTATTCAAAGCTTCTCTATTTTTAGTGCAGGGTATATTCCCTATCTCAAAATTTGAAATTTTGTCAGAACTACCGCATTTCAGTAAAAATCTAAAAGTAAAATCCTGTGTAATTTGTTCACATTACTTGACGAGGTCAGCTTTCAGTTAAACCAGCGCAGCATCACAGTCAACTCAGACCATAAAGGCCTGTACCACATCAAGCAAAACAAAAATGATCATCCGCTTACTCCCTGCAAACTCCATGACACGATATTTTTAACCTTATTATCGTTTTGCAGACAGATTCCATGTAGGGCATCCCATTTCAATACTTACATTTTTTTACTCTTCATTATTTTTTATTGTCATCCTGATGTCACAACTGCTAAAAATGACACCAAGCATTTATTTTAAGAATCACCCAACATTTCTTCCAAAGTCTGGTATTTGTCATAAAGCTCTCAGCATTTCTTTCAGTGTTTTTTCATAACAAAAGCATTTTAATAATTCCCCCACCTCCAAGTTACTTGCTTTATAATAACACATACAGTAGGTATTCCATGATAAGCAAACTTTAAGTCAGGTAACTGTGTTTTTATAGTGACCTTCTCAAGGGTTTTCTAGTAATGGTTAGACTTTGCCTCCCCGAAGTAAACAAGTCTCCTTTCTCTACCCAGCCTGAAACCTGTATAAAATATAGTAACTCTGACAGCCACCCTTTTCTTCTTTTGTTCGCTCTGACTGACAACACTTTTCCTCTTATGGCCAGCAAGATCTTGCACATTAGTTCTTTATCCTCTTCTTATCACCCCTTTGAAACTATACTTGCACCTTAGAGGGAATGGGAGATGAAGAAAGAACAGATTTAAGACTCGCCTCAGGCCAAAGTAGTGCTCTTTACATCTTCTAAATCCATGGAATTTCTTCAGCAAAATTTCAGTGTAACAAAAAATCACTTCTAGTTAGTCTAGTTAGTCTAGATATCTCACACAAAAAAAAGAAAGGTAACTACAAATAATTTTGTGAAGATTTTGCTAAAATGCGTTGTGTGTAGACTCACTGAAATCCCACTACTCACTCTGACAGCTACCCACCCAACAGTGCTCACAGAACATTAACAGCATCACCAGCACACTGTTTCATATTACAAGGTAATTTTAAATCCCAGCATTAAAAATACTTAAAAACGCTTAGTTTAAATATTTCATTCATTACAATAAAGTACTAGAATTATTTTTAACTAATTTTAAACTTTAAAACACATTTGCCAAAGAATTAGATCACAGTCTCTTTCAAAGACATTCAACAGACATAATAAATGCCACCTATCTGGATTTTTTTGTAAAATCTTGTCCAATCTTAGACTCTAAGATAGATTCTTATATCCTGATAAACAACTTAATGGCTTATACACTAAGCCAAGTATATCAACACCTTGTCATCATCTACATAAAAAAGGCAGAACATAGAGAAGAGGATTTTGGGGGGTTACTTTATTTTAACTTTCCCCTTTAAGAGTAAATTTTTACAGAGTTTCTCTCTCTCAATTCTTTGGAAACAAATAAAAATTTACAAAGGTTAGATTTCTTCTCTACATATATCATAATTTATCACACAGCACTCATATTAATGCATCAAAATACCCAGACCTCTACATCTCTCTTACATACTGTGATTGTTCCCAACATATTTTGAAAAAGCCACCAAACACTGCATTTATGATAAGTAACAGTAACATATTAAGTAGATGTAACTCAGATAACTTAATTAAAATAGGGTGGAAAAGTCAGATCTAAGCAAAATGAGAACAAGATAAAAAAATTATCTTTAATTCAGGTGTTTGCTGGGTATTTCAAACTGGACTGCCCTCTAGAGGCAGGCACTGTTCTAGCTCCCTAGGGCACACCTATCTTTTTATTTCCATAGACACATAGAAATCTATGAAACTACAGGTCAAAATTCTCCCGAGAATCCCAAGCACATGGGATGCCACAGGGCAAAGGTAAGATTAGGTGATCTTGTTGTTAAGATCTAAAAGTTGATCTGATTGGGGCTGTTGAACATATGAGACCATACTACATACAGCGAACAAACAGAGTCTCAAGTGAAGGCATTTGGTTACATTGGTTATACATTTACAAAAGAATGAAGTAACTTACTTCACTCTAAGAATGTATGCAAGGTCTTGTAATGAACCATATCAAAGTGAACTTTATCTAAAATTTTAACACATCCTTTTTTGGCATTAATACTGTATCTGAGTTAGAAGGTGACTATATATATCCTCAGAGAAAGATGACCCCTTCAAGGATACCAATTCTTTGTTTTCTTCCAACAACCTCAAGCTGTTCACACTTCAGGCAGAAAGACAAACCTTAAAAACTGAGTACAACTACACTAGTACAGAGGTCTTAATTTAACCTTTTTTTCTTTTTGCTATAAAACATTTCAGAAAATTTTTTCTCCTCATTTTTGTAAAGCATAGCAGTGTTTTATTGTGGGTTTTATCCAAAATCAAAGCCATGCAAGTTACACAGTTCATTTGAGATGACTTCAAGCCTCAAAAGGAAGCCTGTAAGAGGAAGAATTTCAAACCTTAATAATTTTTAACTAGTAGCACATAAACACGTTCTACTAACTCAAGTAGCATGCACAGTGAGGACACTATACCTGCAGTTGAGGCATCTGCCTGTGTTCAGCTCCAATTTCACATATCTGCTAGGCTACATGAGGCTCATTTACACTAAAAATAATGACTACACTTTACCCATCATGGCATAGTTACCTCAGGATGTGGGTATATTTATTCCACCTCATTCACAGAAGCCTTATCTACTGCTCTTAGTAAAGTATTTTGAACTGTGCATCTATATTCACAATGTCTTCTTCAAATGAAGGAACTAAAGAAATCACGTGAGTTTCAAAACAATGATACTGCTATTCAACATTTCTTCTTCATTTTTAGGTAATATTGCCCAGACTCTCAGGAAAATAAAGAGAAAATTGCAAGTACATGCTTGTCTCTACAATATGTTTGGCCTAAGCCAAATTAGCAACTCTAGTACCAACTGCAGGGGAGATTCACTTCCAGAAGAGGTGAATACTATAGATGATCCCAGTAGATATATAAGTTAACTGAGTGAATATGATTTTCATACAAAGTTTTATCACTATATACAAAAAAAGATGAAAAAAAAAAAAACCAAAAAACACAAACAAACAAGCAAACAAAACAACTACAGCAGAAACATCTGAGTTCCAGATCTGTCAGAGGCCAAAGAACACTGTCAGCGTCTTTTTTAGTAACGTAAAGTCTCTGATGGTTCAAATACAGAGTTAAAATGGTTGCAAATTAAAAAATAAAGACAAATAATCACAGAATCACAGAACATGCCAAGTTGTAAGGGACCCACAAGGATCACTGAGTCCAACTCCTGGCCTGGTTAGGGGGTGGCAGTTCTACAGGAACCCTAACACTTAAGTCACCTTTTGGGCTATCACAATAGGTCCATCTCCCAGTGCCAAATGGCCAAATTAATCTAGCAAGGCTAGAGAACTGACTTCCTCTTAGAGTATGAAAACACTGTTAATTTTTAGAACAAGTCTTACTTCTGTAAATGGTATAAACAAAAGAATACAAAGACAGATGATTCACTTCAGTTGCCTGAGCACGCACTGACACCTGAACCACATTTTGGTATATATGACTGAGTTCTAAATATTACACTGGATTCATGGAGATTGGTATTCTTCTGCCTAGACAGAGCTAGGAAAAATATCTTAAGCTATTTCAGATGGTGTTGGACACCTGTATTTCAGCAGCTGATTCAAGCCCAAAGAGTCTACTTTGTGAACATCAAGTTTATGAAAATAATTTCTCAGTTCAAATTCTATTTTATTTAAAAACCTAGAATGAAAATAATCTCTCTTTACAGGCAGTGACATTAATATAAGGACAGAAAGGTACCTAGTGTCAAGAGTTTTTCCTCAGCAAATTTAAGATAATTATAAATCTGCATTCTGATGAAAAGGAAAGGAACTGCATTGATTTACCCAAAATTTTATACATATTATATTCTGAAAAGGCAAGTTTGTAAATTACTTACTTTTTCTATGAAAACAGTCACCTCATTAGTTGAAAGCTGATATAAAACAAAATCTTCTAAAAATCTACTATGCATGCCAACTTGGTACATTTATTACTTTGATAAATGGAACTTCTATGATACTACTTAGGAAAAAAAGAAAAATATTAGATTCTACAACTTCTAGTCACTCACAGTTGCCAGAACATACCCCAGTTTTTAAAATGTTATTTTATGGAATTCTCCTCTCCTTACTCAACCAAACTGAATGTAAAAAAAAAAAAAAAAAAAAGTGGAATTATTGATGGTTTGACTTTTATTTAATAAACAGTGCAGCTTTAATGAGAGCTCTGTGCCAGAAGCACTCATATAAATGATATTCACACGTACTGGAGCATCACACAGAAAAAAAGTTAGGCTACGTACAGCTGGAAAAGGTTCATGAGAATACACACAGAATACACTACTCACAGATAACAACAGCACTTGCACATAACATAGCTCAGACTGTGAGAACATAAGAACACCACCACAAGACATTTCAGACTATGGATTTACAACCAGGTAGTCTACCAAAATGGGAAGCTACAAAAGAACAACAGAATGTTATTCTATTAGAACAGGTAAACATATTGTGATCATTACTTCACCTTTCTACTCCTGAAGCCTAATTACAATTCTTAATTCAAGATGTCACAGTACTAGAAATCTAGAACTGTGCAAGTTACTGCCCATTGAGAGACTGACAATCTCCCACTTTAGAGTGAGAAATTTTAACAGCCACTGTTCTCAGGAAACTATGAGTTTGTGATGTAAGAACAAAAAAGGGGCAGTAAATGATGGCAGTAAGATGAAAAAAATAAAAGTAGCAGATTAACATAAAAGAAAAAAACATAGAAAATAAAAGAGAAAATTTTATGACAACTGTAAAGCTGAGAGTGGCACTGTGATTATGAAATGAAATGTCAAAATGCAGAATGCAGAGATTTGCTCTGAAGTGGTGTATTAACAATCCAGACAAGAAATGGAAAGCATTTCTGGTTCCTGAAACGTTGTAAAATTTCATTAGCAGGAAAACCAGTCATATAAGGTGGCTAATTATGATCTCAGAAGTAAAAACATTAATTTGTACATCATGAATAATGCTGATATTGTTGCAGTTTGGTATCAAGTGCATCAACACGCAGTGTTTAAAAAAAAAAAAGTTCAAAAGCAAACTAATAAAATAAGCTGATACAAGAATGACTCATGAGCTTATACACATAACTATTTCTGACATTCAATACTAATACACTGCCATAGAGATAGGAAGATACTTTTTAAGCCTAGACCTTTAAATAAATCACCCACATTTAAAAAAAAAAAGGTACTTTTTTTTTAACAGACAACTAATATTTTATTGTACAAAAGCAATCTAAACATAATCCTCATTGAAAAAAATATTATGTTAATAAATTATGGAAGGTGGCAAAGTTGTTTTTCTGCAGTAAGTATAATTTCTTCTCTGATAAAATTAATAAAGCTCTATATATTGTCTCTCAATATATATTTCAATATAAATATATTGTTTAGATAAGTTGGACATGGCTATCTTCAAGACAATGACTCTCTTTTACACAAATAAATCAGGATATTAAATAACTTCTCTTCCCTTTGAAACAGTCATAACTGCTCGAGGCTGCTGCAGCACAAAAACAAAACATCTTCACATAGGTCTTGAAACAGTCAAGCTGAAAATCTAAGCCAAAGTTTCATTTAACAGCCTGTCAATTTTTTGATGTGAAGCTAATGAATGCAGTGGCAAACAAATCCATCAAACCTAACATCAAAACAACTGCACTTCATCCCACCAAAGGGAAAAATACAACCTGCAGGCCAGCACTTTGATCTAACCTATCCATAGAAAACACGTTGCTAAGCAGCTACCACGAAAGAATGCATGAGTAATTACTGTCTTAATTTTATGAAAGAGAGCAATAATAGTGAAGTAGCGCTAGTTTCAAGCAGAAAACATTGGTCGACTTCTCTACTAAGATTCTACATATCAGCTAAACAAAAAGCTTTCCAGCACCAGCATCGAAAAACAAATCACGTCTTAAAAGAGCTGCAGTACAAAAGAATCATTACAATGACTAGTAAAATCACCTAGTGTGACACTATCCCTGAGAGAAGGCAGTAAAATTTACATACATTTATACTGAGTGAAAGTCACCAAGTGGTTCCACAAAACAGACACATTAAGAAACAAGAGCAGTATTCGGAAATGCCAGTACTTTCTCTGAAAGCTTGTGAAAGTATGGACAAGGTGTGACAGAGAGTTGTGAGAGACCCTGACATGAGAATTTGGAACAGCAAAAGACAGCTGGGATAGAATTCATTTTCTCCTTAGTAGCAGGTATAGAGCTGTGTTTTGGATTAGACAGGAGAATAATGTAGATAACACACTGATGTGTCTTGGGTTTTGCTCAGCAGCACTTATTTCAATCAAGGACTTTAAGGACTTTTCCATTTCCCATGTACTGGCAGCAAGCAGGTACACAAGAAGCCATGAGGAAACATGGTGAGGACACGTGACCCAAACTGACCAAAGGGATGTTTCATACCACAGAATGTCACACTCAGTGTTTAAACTTGGGGGAGTTGGCCAGGAGGGGCAGATCATGCCTATGAGATGAGTCTGGCATCAGTCAGCAGGTCGTGAGCAACTCTATTATGAATCACTTATTTCGTTTGGGTTTCATTCCTTTCTCTCTTTTTGTCTCTTACTTAGTTATAATTATTACTATAATATTTTATTTCAATTACTAAACTGTTCTTATCTCAGTCCATGGGGTTTACCTTTTTTTTTTTCTCCAATTTTCCTCCCCATCCCACCATGGATTCAGGGGAGCAAGCACTTTGTTTCGGGCTGGAGTTAAACCATGACACAGGGGAATGAGGGCATTAAAACAGCAACCAGTGAAAAATGGAAGGAAATAAACTAAAATAATCACAACTCTATAAAAAAGGATTAGAGACCTCTAACCAAAACTGCTTATATCACCAGTCTCCTGGACATTTTGCTACATGGGACCTCCATCGCACCCCAACTGTCAGTTCTGTAAGTTTCTGTCCTCTGTCAAGGTAAGATTGGACTACATAGTCTACTGTCCCTACAGAAGGTGAAATGATGTGCTTTCTAGGAAGATTCTCTGCAACTAGTACTGATTTACCAGCATCTACGTTTTTGAAATGTTTACAAAACAGCAGAAAGAAAAAAAAAAAAAAAAAAAGGAATTTCAAGGGAGAAAAACCTGCCTGTACCAAAAAAGTAGAAGATTTTATTTAAAATTTAAATTTCTTTCTGGTTCCCAGTTTCATATTATAGAGCATAAAGTTCATTGGTCCTATCTACCACCGTTAAAATGTAGACAGGTGAAAATCATGACTGAGAACCCCAGTTTGGAAGCTTGCATGAAGGCAGCACTGGCATTCATTAGAAATAGCTATTACAACTAGCAAAAATATAAAATTAATAAACATAGAAGATACACCGATCATCTTTGGTGTCCAACCCTGGAGCTAATAAACATTAGGAATACAAGATAATTCTCAGACTAGAGAAGTGCCTTTTATCCAATTGCTTCAGAAAGATTTTCACACATAGAAGAATTATGTGTAAATACTTTTATTCATCAATTCTAATAATTGAACATAAACCCTTTTTCAACAAACACAAGTTATCTACTAAACACAAATTAAAGAAGATACCTACAAAACATACAAGCTAATAGCCACAGACTCATCTGCTTTACTAAAAATAACAAAATCCACTGGAGTAAGGAAACTGAAAAATGTGCTTCTTGAAGCTAAACATTTTCAGCCTACTCAAGTAAAGGCAGCTCCATTAAGAAAATGACAAAATTCACAGAAGACTGAAGGAATATGCTATCTGGCCCTGTTTTGTGCCATTTATTTTTTTTCAGCAAAAAACAGCATTCAACAAATCAAAGTTCCAGGATGATGAAGATGATTAAGAGTATCTAAAGCCTAGACTGCCTCTCATCCTCACAGAATGTTACAACTACTTGTACTTGTGAGCTGAGCACTACCTCATTTTGTTTCTCCAAGTCCTACCATATCCATACAGCAGCAATTCACCAACACACCTCTCCACAGCCATTTGTGAAGCATCTTCAGGAGAGCATGACTGATTTATTCCTTCCACCACTATGTCCTATTTCTCTTCCTGTGTGTTCCTCTGGAGCTGGGAGTTTTTTAATATACCTCTTATTTATCCAGTTCTGTTCTTTTGGGGTGGGGTTTTTTGGGTTTTGTTTTGGGTTTGGTTTTGTTTGTTTGTGTTGGGGTGGGTTTTTTGTTTGTTTGGTTTTGGTTTTTTATGTATTTTTTTACTTTTGCTTAACTCTGTCTAACTTAATTTTGTCCAAAAGTGAGCTCCAAGCAACAGCTGAGCTGTAGTAAATAGCACACTGGAGGTGCCACCTGGTATTACTTTTCGTATATTGTCCCCTGAGTGAGTCTCACACAAACTCTAGAAAACAAGCTGGAGTATACATCCCTGCTCCCAGGGTTCAACTATTACATAGAGTTAAGGTACACAGAATGAAATCAAGACCACAAGTTTAGCATTTTTAAAGTCAGAAAATAATTTTTGAAATTTGTATCCATAGTCTTTGCTTAATTAAAGTTTCCAATACCAACGGTCATAATGATCTCTTATTTAACATTGAAATGTTATTTCACAGAATCTTTAACACCATCTTGTTTCATTCAGAAAAGCAATATCATCACATAGCCTAAATATTTACTACAACTTTAACAGGAATCCTTTTTCCCCAAAAATCAATGAAAAACATTGACTGTACTTCATATTTTTTTCTTTTTAACAGAAATCCAGTTGTAAGCAATTAGAAACTATCCCATAAAAAAAAAAGTGTTCCTGTAGGAAGATAAATAGTCATCAGTATACAATATTCTCTACAGAGAATACAGCAATGAACTGACCTAGATATTGATGCATTTTGCTGACACAGACAATTTCTGCAGTACAATACAGGAGAACTACAGGATCCCAAACATTCAATTAAAATTCTTGCACATTACACATAAAGAAAGAAGAGATAAGTCAAACACAGTATCAGCAGTCTGAAGAATAACAAATGGTCTGCAAAGTTGTGTGGGTTTTGTTTTTTCCTTTTTTCTGTTTTTAAATAGAATTACCATTGTCATGGGTTTACTCAGGACTAATTTTTTTCAAACCTTTTACACAATTGCTATGAGATGAGAGAAGTTTTACACAGACAAAAGAGGCTTGATGTGGGAGAATAATATTAAATTTATTACTAGCAGGATAAAAACTAAAGAACAATATATACAACAATTCTAACTAGGTAAAATCATGAAGAAAATATTATCTATTTACAAAATTATCCCTCCCTCTCATATCAGTCCAGGAGGAGAAAAGTCCTTACTTTCAGGGTTTACAGTTCCTCTAAGTCAAATTTGCAGCACTTGAAAGTTTTCTTCTATTATCTCTGGGGTGACAGCTTCAATCAGCCATAGCTGGAAATCTCTCTCTCTCTCTCTCTCTCTCTCTCTGCTGCACGTCAACCTCAGGACTGTCCCTGCTCCTCCCTGCCGGGCCAGGACCGGAGGCTGGGGGGT
>VXAY01000249.1:20814-62099 GCA_013399855.1 Oxyruncus cristatus | reverse complement strand
GCAAGACTCTGTTTCATCTTAGGCCTCCCACAGAGTTACATCTTCCTCCGTGCACTCCTCTGCTCTGGCACAGGCTCCCTCATGAGCTGCAAGAGAGTCTCTGCTCTGGCACAGGCTCCCTCATAAGCTGCCAGAGGGTTTCTTCACTCCAAATAACCTTCCACAGGTGGTAGGGATTTTAGTTTTAAGACTTTTCCCCTGCTGGAGAGGGAGAGGGGACCCCCCCGGGCCTCTCCTCCCCTCCTGCTCCACTGACCTTGGACACTACATTGCTATCTCTTGTTATCCTCCACTCTCCTCCAGGCTGGAATTTCTTCTGTGCAATCCATCTTCTCTTCTGTTTTCTTAAATATGTCATTCCCAGAGGCATTACTAAAATTTGTGATTGGCTTTGCTCCAGAAATCTACCTGGAATTAACTATTTTCAACCCGGGAAGAGGGGGGGAAGCGGGTGCTGGTAAGCCCACACCACCATACTGCAAATAAAACTTACAAAATATCAGTATTCTTTGGCCACATAGACTTCTTACCTTTTTAATTAATACTTTCAGGAAGTTTCCTAAGGTTGTGATAAAACTAACCATAGCTATCCTCATGGCTTCCCACACAAACACCTGTGAGACACTGGATTATTATATTAGTTATCAGCTCAGACCAACTCAAGGTGGGGGGGGAAGAAGGGACAGGTCGAATTTCACAAAGGCGACTGTGATGCCCTGTCCCACACCCCAGCCCCCTGGAGCCTCCTCGGGCAGTCCAGAGCAGCTGTCAATCACTGCACACCAGGAGCAGTGCCCCACACCACAGCCCAGAGCCCCTGACCCAGCCCCAGATTGGCTGCCAAAACAAATAAAAACAGCCACGTGTGCGCTCTCCATGCTCTTCTGGACTCCTGTAGCTGGATCTGTGCTGGATCTAGGGATGGCAGCTATAATTCTCTTTTTCTCTCTTTCTTTTCTTCTTCTTCTAATCTCCTTTCTAGATATTTTGGGTAACTTAGGACTGGAATTTTGCTAAGTTGGATGAGTTAGCATGTGCTAAGTCAGTGCTTTGTGGAGTGCTTTACTTTGGTTGGATGTTATGCTTTAAACTTTTGTTTTCTAAAGTTTACCAGTAAAAGTACTTCCTGATAAAGTGTGGGCAGCTTTTTTCCTTTGCACACTCTCTTAAGGTTGATAAGTTACCAAAGGCTTTTCTAATAAATTTGGCACATGAACTGTTGAAGCCTTGTATATTTTTTAGTAAAATCCATTCAGTGAGCTCGTAAGCTCAGGTGCTGAGGTCTTACAACACTGTAATCAAGAAACAGAGTAAAATTATACAAAAATCAGACCATAGTTCTTTTCTTATGGGGGGGTGAGGGGGATGAAAGGTACTTTAGACCTTATACCTTATCTTAAATAATTATTATAAGGACAACAATCCAATTTTATTTGGATTTTTCTTTTTTTCCCTGAGGAAATCCAACCTCAGGAGTCCTCACATATTGTCCTAAACCAGCAGCTGCCAACACTACCTTCTGAAGCTGCTGGGCTGATTACTACAGTGCAGCATAATCCTATTATTTCCTTGTGCATCCTGTAACGTGCTCTGTGCCTTCTCCCTAGTAGCTGGTGCCTGTGCAACACTGAAACACAGTCTCCAACTTGAATGCCCTCATAATAATTTTCTGGCAAGGAAGTTGCCAGCTGATGGAAGGGCCTTTGTGGAAAGCAATCCAGAATGAAAGACCGGCTGTATTGACTGAGAGCTTGAATGCTGTGCTAAGGTTTACTGCTGTTACTTTGGGCTTTTCCCCCTGCCTTTGTTGGTACTGTTAGCAGTTTGAGAAGAGACTTGAAGATTAGTTTGAGCCAAGGCAGGTGATATACATGCATTTATTTAAGAGTGTGCAGTGATAAACATGCAATTTACATCTGCATCTGTGCAGGATAAGGAGAAGTCATATAAATTGAAAGTTACTGGGTACTATGAAGGGCAGAGGAGCTGAGCAGAAATCCAGGCTGTAGAACTAAATACAGGCATTTGCCATGCACCTGAATTCTGGGCTAGAAAGCTGAAGAAATTCAACTAGTTGAGTTCACGGTGGTCTTCACACATACCCACGCAAGATGAAAACTTTCTGAGCAGTAGCCTCAAATGCCAGGTTTTAAACTTTAACACTTAGTTTACCTAAATTCATTCAGAAAGACTCATCTGATGTTGACTCACTAAGTAGAGGTGTGGGGGGTGGTTGTTAGAAATCATAATTTCAGATACCGGTAACATGGTGGTTCTGTGCCAGTTCTGTCACACCGTTGGTCATAAGGGGAGACCTCACTCTCTACGACTGCCTGAAAAGAGCTTGTAGTGGGGGGGGGGTCAGTCTCTTCTCCAAGTTACAAGTGATCAAACAAGAGGAAATGCTCTCAAGTTGCACCAGGGGAGGTTTAGATTACATATTAGGAAACACTTCCTCACAGAATGGGTTGTCAGGCATTGTCCAGGTTGCCCAGGGGAAGTGGTTGAGTCACCATCTCTGCCTGGAAGTATTTAAAAGACCTGCAGATATGGTGCTTAGGGAATGGTTTATTGATGGCCTTGTCAGTGCTGGGTTAATGGTTGGACTTGATGATCTTAAAGGTCTTTTCCAATGTAAATTAATGTTATCATTCTATAATTTCCTTTGTTTGTCTTGTTTACCCTACTTGTATGCCTTTAACAAATACAAGGAAGTTCTATGAAGAATTAGTTCACCATCTTTCCTTTAGTTCTTCTCTTCTCTGCTTTCCACTTAAAAAAAATCTGCTATTAGTACTTCCTAGCATGTTCTTTCATTTGAAATGAGGAAAAAAGTAAACTTTAATTCTCATTCTTGTGGTAAGAACTGACAAAAAATAATCAAATAACATTAAGCACTCTGACCATTTGCCAAAGAAGCTGCAGCTCGTATTTGACAATGGTATCTAAGATTTCTCTAAAGAGAAGCCATTATTTCTCCAGATGCTACTTTGAAGGTTTTAGGCATTTAAATTTAACTGCACACACCAGACTTTAATTCTTATATATGCACAACACTGCTCCTATGTGCAATAATAGCAGAGCACAGAATTCAGTCTCATAAGATGAAAATTTTATCCATATGCTAGAGAATTTTGACAAAATAAAACAGTTCAGACCATATATGCCAAGATTTCCTAGCTAAAATTTCAGAATTTTAGAACCACTTTCTGAGTGATGAAAAGCAATACAATTTAAGGATGACCTTAAGTTTACAATATATTACACTAACAGAGATGCATGCTGGAGGCATAAAACATTTAATTTTTTTGTACTGGGGCATCTGTACACCAAATTGTAGAGAATTTTTTAAAAACTTAAGAAATATGAAGCCAGTACACTGACAGGGAGGTACCTGCAGGTAGCACTACCTCAGCTTTGCTCTACACCCAAAGATGTATTTTGCCTTTCTCAAAGTACAGCTGAATCAATTTTTGAGCTGCATGACACTCATACCTTTTAAAATCCAGGTCAGTTTTACCTGCCACAATTAACTTTTGAGTGTCCACGGTTCTTTTAACTTTGTTTCATTGTACTACCCACAGAAATTTCAAATTATCAAATGCATAGATTTTAGAGGTTTTAAATTAACTCTACAGTTGCCACCTTATCCATTGGCTATTGAAAACACAACTTTCTATTAAAAGTACAGACCAGTCTGAACATGTTAGATCCATGTAGAGATTTTCAATACTTTCACTACTGTTATTACGTGCATACAGGGCACATGGAGAAAAAAATATTCACACACTTTTCCCTTGGAAGTATATTCAACCTCATGAACAATAATAATCATGAGTGCCTAAAATCAGAAGTGTCTTCTATTTGAGAACTTTCTCATGAATATGTTCCTCAGTCTCCCATGTTTAATAAGAGGTCACTATCATCACTTATCTGTTAAACCAGTAGAGATGATTTTGCCCTTTATTCCACGTCATCATATTAGCTAATATAAGGACACCACTATTGGAAAGGTTTTTCTCAGTAACAAACAAGTCGATGCAGAAAATGCCTCTAACTTAATTTCTGAGTCATCCAAACCAAGGCTTATATAAGCCTTAACACTACTAAAAATCACAAAACATTGAACAACAGTAAAAAACTTCTGCTGAACAAAATTGCACACTTTCTTGATTTTGTGTCTTTATTCCATTAGTTTTACACCCATCAGCGGATGGCTATAAGCCTGTTCAGAAGGGATAGGCAAGGAAGTAGAGGCAGTGGCATGGCTCTGTACATTGGGAGCGTTTCGACTGTACAAAACTCAAAGATAGAGGTGATAAGGCTGAGTGCCTATGAGTGAAAGGAAGGAAGATATGTGCACCCATCTTCAGTAACACACACCTCAGTTCCTTTATTATCTTGTACTGCAAGTTTTCTGATTACATCAAAGATGAGAAATGTTGTTTTCTTTAAACTTGAAGTTTCATTATTTATGTTTCTTTTCAGGTATCAAAATTCCTAGTTCAACTAAAGTGTTTTCACAAACAGTAGAGCTTAAAGGAGACTTAAGAGCAGAAGTCAGTTGTCTTCACATATACTAACCTCAGTATACGTAGCTTCAACTTAAAAATATCCATAAATAGAACTAGTTTTGAAGAACAATATACACATTAACCTGCAAAAAAACCTCACTACTGAGAGGAACACATGTTGCTGGAAGTATAATACCCCCTGTAAAAATAGCAGCTATAAATTATTTCATTGGCAGTGTAAGGTACTACCTGATCTCATAGTTCTCCCTTTCTCATCGGTTTCCATAGATTCTCACAAAGAAATAAGCACAGGAAAGATTTCCTTACACGTTGATTTTCTGCAGTAGGACTTACCAATTTTGCCGCTTTTCCATAATCAATCCATCGAATGGTGGCAAAGTTTGTTGACTCCGCACAGTTATATCCATGGTTAAATCCTGCATGGTATCCATATGGGAAAGTGATCATAAATTCTCCTGCCTCTTGTGTAATCTGTAACATTAAAAATTAAAAAAAAACCAAACAAAATAAATAAATTTTAAAAAACCCCAAAGTCATCCACATTACAAAAGCAGTTCTGGTCCTAAAGCAATGACAACTACATTTGCCGTTACAACTAACTGAAAACATAAGACTTTTTTTTTACCTTGCAGGGAAATGAGATTTAATGCAGGCAGAAACAGTACACTTGAGACAATGTTCTTTACTATAAAATACATAGCTGCATGTAAAACTTCACAAATTCAGAAAGAACATTCAAAAAAGCTAATCTTGGAGCAGGGGTTCACTGGTAATAAAACCTAGAAGTAAAGGGAACCAGAAATGACAGTATGAAGAATTCTTACCGGCTGAGAGGAAGCAAAGACATTCTGGATCAAAATACCCCAATTATCATTCCTAAATAAACAAATTAATTGTAGAACTTATTCTGCCCACTACCCTGAAGAAGTTTCTCTAAAATGGCACCAAAAGTTTTCTTCAAAAGATTGGAGAGAGATCTTATTCTCACCCTTCTCTGCTATGCTCACTGATTTCAAAAACTGTGATTCAATGACTTGCAACTGAGAGCCTGATTAGCCTTTTAAGTTCCTAAAATCCTATCTTATACAAGAGCATAAAGTAGGAGAAATTCTAAGGTGAGGAGCCTTAGCAGTTTAGGAAAACAATGTTGTTCATCCCAAAGGAACACACCAGAATACCTCAGGTAGTATATTTAAGTGGGGAGAGGCAAGAGGGGGAAGAAGAATTAATGAAAAACGCCATGCACAAATTCTTAGGCCTTACAGCTGTGGCAATGTGCTCTCCCCAGTCCAAAGCAACAACCACCAGTGGCAGTCATGATGGCTGCATGTGGTTTAAGATGACCTTTGGGAAGATGGATGGCAACACAGTGGTCAGGGGCTGTCTTGTGCAGTGACCCAGATGGCCTGTTGGTATGTAAATACGACAGTAAGTCAACCATGCTCCTCCATAAACAGTGCCCCAGCCCAGGGCAGAGGCTGCAGCCAGCATCTCCCCTTGAGTAGGGACACCTCCCAAGGTTACTCCTCAGGGCTCTGCCATGTCAGATACTTATTAAGAGAATTGAGAGTAACCATACTGAAACTTTGTCATCTTAGCTAAGTGATGTAAAGGGTTGGTAGTGCATGTATGATCCTTTAGACATGAAGAGTTGACAGAGTCTGGTACGAAGTCTTGATCCAGCCCCTCCTAGACTGCCTTACGAAAAGCAGCTTAGAAAGCAACAGGGTCCTCTCTGAACCTGTGACTGAAGAGGATGGTGTCCCTGACAGCTCTGGCTAATCCTGTCCCCTATGCAATAAATTCTCAAGTGTACGTTGCCATCAGACCTTATTAAACCACTGTCACATTAACCACTAAACTTTGTTAACTCTTGCAGGTGAAGTGCAGCACACTCTTCCCATGATAACAGCAGCCATCACCAAGGGGATCCTTGCTTTGGAAATCCTATGTAGAATGTCTCAAGATAAAGCTATTAAAGCACCACTTTAGACATTAAATCAAAACAAATTTTAATCTGCCACTGTCCTTCCCCTCTTCCTCTTTAAGCAAAATTTTAGAGAGAAACACTCTGGCATTGCTGGTAACAGGATTTACAAATAACTAAAGGACAAGGAGGATAGAAGATGATACTCAAAGAAGAAATGACTGACTACAGTTAAGCTCTAACACTGTCTTACAAGCAAGGGTAGTTTCAAAGGACTATGCTGGTCTTTACAAGTACAACCAAAAGAAAAGTGTGCTAAGGCCACTGGCTCAACAAGAAATTAGAGAAAGCAGACAAAAAGAGAAAAGCTCCAACTAACCAACCAAAACAAAAAAAAAACCTACCTAAAAGCCACAACCACGGGAATTATAATTTAGTATATCCAAAAATAAGCTATTTTCCTACTTCCTGGTTTTAAAAGATACATCAGATTTAAAGGGCTTCTTTAAAATGTGTGGTAGACAAATCACAGGTCAAGATATTCTCTTTCAAAAGAGAAATCTCATCTCCCTTTACTAGGATGGACCACTGCTCTCCTCTGGACATGGAGAAAAGAAGAGACAGCACTTCTGTCAGTCACTAATATTCTCTCTACACAGAGACAGCTTTAATCAACTGAAGTCAGACCACCAAAGACAGTATCAAGGACAGGCTAGTCAGAGACTTGAAATGGCACACTGACTTCCAAACTATCTGATAAGAGTTAATGAACAAAGTAGATTACACAGAAGGAATAGTCAAAAGAGATTACCCATGCTCTGTTTGATACACTTTTTTATGTGAAACACCCATCAGACAACAGGTCCACTAAAAAGCAAACAGATCCATTTAAATGAAGCAAATAATCTGAGCAATGACTGATGACTATTCAACACGATGCATTTGCTGATTACATGAAAATAAGGAGACTTTTCAGAGATTAAATAGGCCATTTTCATTGTCTGACAATGCTTTGCATAAGCAATACAGTCAGAAAAATCGGAAGGACAAACATGACACTTTTTAGGGAAATACACTTATGATTTGAAATGACAAAAAGAAAGGGTTAAATTTTAAAAAATCGCTAAAATTAAAATATACAACTCCAAACATTTTTCTTATTGTCATGTCCTAAATATCAGCTTTCTGCTGACCTGGTTGTCTTACATTCATTTTCTGCTTTTAAAAACTCCTTCAAAATTCTAATCTTACAGATTTACAAATTCCTTGTGTTCTTTTTTTGCCCAATGGAAAAAAACCCACAGGGTCAGCACTTCAAGATATCTATTTCTAATTGTATTGCAGGAGGAAGAAAAGAGAGAAAAACAAGAAAAATACACTTAGCCAACAAAGCTAAAGAAAAAAATTGCATCTTACATTTTGCATGGATAAATTTTTTGTGGATTCATATTTAGTACATACATGCAAATGCACATACAGTTGCATATATTATAACTGTTACGGTAGCACTCCAACAATCGCTGTGGGAATGTTTAAGAAAGATTATTCTCAGTGCTAACGATTCCAAAATTTATCTCAATACACCCTCCCACTGCTGACAGTTTAGCAGGTGTTCTATTGCAACAAGCAGCAGTTCAGCTGCCACCTGGTAGGCGTAGGCTGACTTATCAGCATTCAGCACATTTTCACTTCTATCACTTTGAGCCATGAGAGATCACAGCCTGGTTCTCTCTATTCACTTTCTCACTGAATCCCATTAATTACAATTACGCTTGGGTACAGGCTGCTTCCTCCAAAGACTAAGTGACAGAACCAAACTTTAACTGTTTGTAGCACTTTTTTTTTCGTTTTTTTTTTTTTATAATTATCATATAGGAATAATCAAGAACCAAAATACAAAAAGTCAACTCCCTTACCCCACTTCAAATGTGGGATACTGAAAATAAGTACACTACTTTAAACACCAACCCTGAAAATTATCCTGTTCAGAGTAATGTTCTGTAAATCCAAAACTATAAATCTAGTTATAAAACCTTCCAGCCTGAAAAGTTTTGCCTGACAGTTTATGATAAAGCACAAGGCTATGAAGGGAATCAGTACTTACCTATATATTACAAAAACTGAACTCAGCAACTACATTTCCATATGACAATGTATCATTCAGAAAACAAACTACTTATTTTGCGAGTAATTTATTCCAAAAAAGCTTGCTTTCCAAGGCAGGTAGTATCATTCTAAATGCCTACATTTTTTCTATTTTACACTTAGGTTGACTTAAGCATGAAAAGTGAAGTGATATTCCAAAAAGGCATACGTCAAATCAGTGGCTTCTTCCCACCTATGTTGCCAACAGGGTTATAACACAGAGGTGTTTGGGTTCTTGCTGAGCACATCTGACACAGCATCAAGGCCTATTCTGCTCCCTACACCTCTCTGTCAGTGAGGAGACTGGGGGTGCATAAGCAGCTGGGACAGCTGACCCTATGGCATCATGGTTAGTATATAAAGCTGCAATAAAAAGATGGCATGGGGATTGTTTGGAGTGATGACATTTGTCTTCCCAAGTCACTGTTACAAGTGATGGGGGCCCTGCTGTCCTGGGCATGGCTGAACACCTGCCTGCCCGTGAGAAGCAGTGAATTACTTTTTTAAATTAAATAAGTTATTTTGCCTTTATCCTACCCTAAATCTTTCAGACCATACTACTGATAAAGTTATATTTAAATGTTTAAATGTAAAGTTTAAATGTAAGGTTACATTTTGCATTAGAAAAGCAACATACAGACAAAGAAATTAAACACTTGCGTTAAAATATTAGGTATACAACTTAATTCACAGAGTGAATTAAGAATGTTTCAGTCAAGAGAAAATCACATCCAAGCAAGCATGGGAATAAATTAAGAAATTTTGGTAATGTCTTAGAAAAAAAAAATCACAGAAAATTTTACAATAAAGACTGTGATATAGACAAGTGCTTAATGCTAGAAAATTCCAAGCTAAACTATATAGAAGTTATAGTACATCTTTTCATGCAGTCACTGCCTAAAAAAAAAAAAATATTCTTACCCCACCTTTAATATAACAATCTTTATAATAAATACTATCTAACTCTATACATGAAAGCCAAGTTTAAAAAAAAAGCATTAATGTACCTTGTCAAAAGGAATTCCATAATTTTTCAATATTGATGGAGATATCAGAGTTATCTTGTGGCGAAGAAAAGCATCACATCCTTGAGAGCTGTTCGGGAAGAACCCTAATAAGGCAAGATAACCAAAATTGTCTATCTTTTCATTAAAACAAGTAGGAAATTCTTGTAATATTTTACAATACTTAATACTGTTTAAACTTGCTTTATAATTTTTTATCATGCCGTTATAAGAGATTTGTAAAAATCAAATGCACCTCCTAAGTTTTTCAATTGCTTTTCAGAGGGAGGGGTTACAGGGGTTTGCATTTTTTTTGTTTGTTAGGAAGTGAAAAAATTCCAAATAAATTTAGACCTGTGAATTTAGGCATATTTTCTTACCCTTTAGAGAAATATATTATTGTTGGTGGTGCTTTTTGTATGATAATATTCATTCTTCACACGTGACAATCAACTACAGTAATAAATTTAGAAGGATTACCCAAGCTCTAGGTTTACCCAGCACTTAGAAACCATCTACACAGTAAACAAATACAACTTTCTAACTAGGTGTCTGTACAATTTGTTGTATCCGTCTTGCGTAAATGTTAGTTTATCATTCACAGAAACAGTTTAATTCCTGAAGAGATCAAATTTTATTCAAATCCATCCTTTTATTTTTTCTCACCATCAATAGGCATACAATTCTTTACTCTCTTCCAAAACTGTAAATAATGGTCTAAGGTTCAAAAGTACTACTTGATAGGTACTGTTTAATCATGTATGTTTGGCTTCACTGATGAAAAGACAGTTAAAAGAAACTAGCCCACAATTAGTGGACTCCAACAAATAAATTTCAACTATTTGGGCACAAGGAATGCCTATAACATAATGATAGCAATCATAACTTAGAACCTACAGTTTATGAGATTCAAGAAATCTCAGTCCTGAGCAGCATAATAAAAGAAATATACTGGAACTTACTGTGAAAAATGTGATTGAAAGTGATACTTCAGAGTTGAGGAAAGAACTAGTATGAAAGGTACCAAAAAGCTTAATTTCTAAAAGCAGGGAAAGTTCGACTGAATTTTCATTGAGAAAACAAATTTTGTACCAAATTCTGATACTGAACTATGTTTAATTAGCTTGATACAAGATCATAAAAAGCAAACAATGGGCTGACATCCAAGACTTAAGTTGTACCACTACAACTCCAATAGATCAGAAATAGTTTTGACAAGTCCAACCAGAAGGCAAACTTGTTGCTGAATTCCAAGGAAGCTGCAAATAACACAGAACAGCAGAACACAGCCTGCTCAAAATCCATTATAAGAAATTTACAGGAGAATGTTTGCTGTGGTTACAGAGTCCTTGCAGTGAAATCAAACGTGCAGCCTACACATTCTGTACCACTATACAATATCTTTTGACTTGCCAAAGTCTACACTTAGACACACAAATTTTTCAGCCTCATTCACCTCATTTTTTCAAAAGCACTCCCCTTAAATGAACAAGGAGAGAAAGGAAGGTAGTATTTCCTCCTTACAAGACTCCGTTTATCAGAAAGTATTTTGTTCTGCCAGGCTAAATGTAAGGTCACAAAAGTTTTTCTTTCAGAAAAGAAAATCCCTGTGGCAGAATTGCTGAACAGATGTAAAAAAATACCTAAAAGCACACTGAATAGAGGACTTGCACCAGAAATATTACAAGACCCTTACAAAAACATTAAATGTAAGCCAACTCAAGATATGACTGCAACACCCAGAACCTCTCTCAAATACCAAACTGATGTTAAAACTACAAATTTACAGAATCACCATTTAATCCTGCATGGTTAGTGAAATCCCACATCAAAAAAAAAAAACTGAAATCTATCTAGAATGTAACTACCATTCAAATTCTGTAATACATTCATGCTTTTAAGAGACACATGAAATCTTAATTTAATCCATTAACACTAACCATTAACTCTAAATTAGTTCTACAAGAGCAGGTATTTTGTAGGAATCGGCATGCAGCCCCATTTTCTTGGATGGTCTCTTGAGACATGGCAGACCCGTATCCTATTCACCTTCTTGGAAATGATTACATAGAAACAAGATGAGAATTCAAATAATTACTTCATATAAGCCAATGAGCAATAATCAGAGATCAGGGTAAAACTGAATTAGGTTGCTCATTGATTTATGCCCATTAGATAAAGTGCATCAAATTGAAAATCCTCTAATCCATGATTTACAGAAACACTGACATTCTCAACACCTTGAGCAGAATTAGAACAGTCTACAATGCAAGTATATGATTCAACACTTTGTGGCCAAACATTTGGGCATAAACAGATAAAATACAGGAAGTGTACATTTATCCAAGAAAGCCAAGGTCCCTCTCTGGCTTTTAAAAATCCTTGTCTCTTTCTCACAAGCAACAATAGCACAGAATATGTGAACACACAGGCTTCAGAATGTGCTAACAATCAAAACCATGCCCTTCGAAGACTCTTTATACATGTTCTGACAGATACCACAGCCCGAAATGTCCAATCGTAGCAATGCTATTTGTACTAACAAAATGAAACTAATTTTTTAGTTACAACAGTATCACTGGGCTAGTGAAGGTACATCCTTTGTCAATGCTATTCCACCTCAGTATGATGTTTCCATACCATTTCTGGTTTTATAACCCACACATATGCTAGATAGAAGCCAAAGCCTGTAGGCACTCAGCAGATTCCTAGCTGTGGATCCTTGTGGGTCACTTCCAACTAATACTCTGTGGTTCTGTGACTAAGGATTCAAAGACACAGGGAAGTGCTGCACTGAGAGTCTTTAAAGTATACATTAAATGGTTCAGGGATAAAGAACGTATTTCAAAAAATAAGTTCAAATCTAAAAATTATTGAGGGACAGTGAGCATTGGTACCTGGAAGGCTCATTTTTTCTTTCCACCCTGAGAGTATCCTTACTACATATCACATGCAACTCGTATCAGACAACCACATCAGTATCATACCTGTCACTCAGGCAAACTGAAGTGGATTGGGTTCCATTCCCTCATTGATTAGCATTTTCAAGATACTTGGAATGCTTACCTGTGGCACTAAGAATGTGTCCATAATACCTTCAATTAAACTATTCAGCTAAAATCATAAAGGGACAAATTACAATATTATTCCCAAAACAATTAGACTGAACAGGTTGATTTGTTATATATTACCTTGCACGATCAAAGATTTCACAATCTGGTTAATAATAAAGTCATTATGTAAGCACACACACATAAAATCACATTTTTCAGGAACATTCAAATCAAATTCTGACCAGTCAATGAATGAGGCTACACTTTCTGTAGATTTTCTACACTTCTATACTCAAGACTTCACCTGAAATTTTACAGTAAAAGTGCTGCATTCCTAGGTTATTATTATTTAAAATTTAAAAAAATGAAAATATAAATCTTGAAACATAAGAAAGAGAACACCCTAAATTACAAATATCTTTACTGAAATTTAATGCTAATGAAATTAAAAATAAACCAAATTAATGCAATTAAGCTCAAAGTTATCGTATTTTTTTATTTATGTAGATATTATTTTAAGGACCTAGAATAATACAAAATATTAATCATAATTCACATATCATTACTCTTGAAAACAAGCAGAGATGAAAGAAATACTGAGTTTTCTAGTAATTGTCTTCTTAGATTTTACTTTGGTAGGTGTAAGTACAAATGTTATATGATTTATTTAAATTACTTTGCAGTGATTTAAACTAATTTGATTTAACTTTCTGTGTTGAACATAAAAGAAATTAGGAGGGTAAGTTTGCATGACAACAATCGTCACAAAGAAACAAAGGCGATTCGTATGCTATACAAAGCACAGAGTATAAAACTCACAAAAAAGTGGCTTTCAAGTGCTAGGAATAAGACTGGTGGTATGCCTAGATGAATACATTCAATGAATACATTTAATTTTATTATCTCTTAAATGCAACTTTCCTAACTGGACTCATATCAGTTGAGAAAAAGTTCAATTCTGCAGCTGCTCAAGTTTTCAAATTCAAGACCCTTAGAAGTTACTCAAGTTCTGCTTCAAATATCATTTCAACAACTATTAATTTTCAGACCTAACAGGTAATGACTCCTGCATGAAATGAAGTAATTAATACTATACACCATACAAAGCTTTTTATAACAGCCCTATATACTTACAGTATATTAAACTTTACTGTAATTTCTTCTTTAACATAACTGAACACCAGAGATGTCATCTCCTTCCTAAAACAGTTTTCTGCACTCAAATGATCTATTAAAAAAATCTTCAAAATCCTTCAGACTGTCATTTTTCATTTGCCACCCTGCTTCTATTCTCTTTATTTTCTAACCCATTTTGTGAAACAAAAAATCCTCAAGAATACCATAGTACTCCAGATTAACATAACAGCAAGTATAAAAATTGCAGTTAACAGCTCACTTGAGATTTTTATTACATTTATGTCTACATAAAATTGAAAAAAAAAATCTACATAAATGGGAAAGCAGCTGAAGGGCAAAATCAAACTGTTGTCTTTATTAGATACAAGCCTAATGTCTTTTAGATATAGCATTTGTAGGCGCCACAGTCAATCAAGATTTCAATGGAAAGCAAAAATGAAAGCATTCATGCACAAAAGGCATGTGTGGTAATTGTGATGTGCAGACAAGATAATGGAAAATATTCTTGCCTTCCTTTAATTTCATGTATAACTTCTGCCTTGACTTGGACAACCTGTCACATTTAATGTCTTATTTTATTATTTTAATTATTTAGGAGCATTTGATTAATTCAGTAGGTATCTGGTCACCAGAGCTAACCTTGCATAAATTAGGGGTTTTTTCCTTCAAACGTTGCACTCATGCAAAAATATTATTAAAAATATTTTCAATTTTCATGTCATTAAGTATGAAGGTCTCTTTACACTATGTTTTATTCATGTTTGCTCTTAAGTGACTTGGAGTCATGCAGCTTACTTTTTATTTTCATCTTTGTAAGATACCTTACTGTAAAACTCAGTCTGTATTTTAGGAAGCAGCAGCTGCAAAGCAGATCCCAGAGCTCTTAACTGCTACAGCAAGAAATGTTCCATCATCTTTACTGTTAAGTACTACAGCATCATCTTCTACGTTCCATTCTCAGCTATTAGCTGGACCCAAATTATCATGAAAACAACCTGCTCACAGAAAAATACCCCAGAGGACATTAAAATTGAATGCAAAACACTTAGTTTCAGGGACAACCCTCTTTAACATTTCCAAATTCATCTATCTTATACTGCTGTTACAAAAATAATCTCTGTATGAGTATGTAGTTTTCCTACGTAAATCCAGTTTCAGTCAGTAAGCATAATGGAATAAACCCTGTTTTAAATTTTATCATCACTCTTCAGTATTTGATTCTATGGTTTAATTGTTATTTACTATTCGAAACACGGTTATGAAGCAAAAATAGGTGAGACTGAAGTCTTAAGTGCATTCAGCCTATTGTCCAATTCTGACTCTAGCATTTGGACATTAAGAGACAATATTGTTTCCCCAGTATAACCTATTGGCTTCCGAAAAACAGTGGGTTTGGAAATTTCCACTTCTCCCCATGCTTTATGTTCCTTTCCTATTATTTTTGTAGGCCACTATCAGCAGTAAGAGGCCTGAGCACCTTCAGGCCAGTTTTCTGACATGATGCTTTCTTTTTCCATGAAGCAAAACACATATCTCCACAAGTTACCTACTTCCTGAATTTATACAGGTTAATCCAATATCTAGCGAAATTAAGCTATTTCAAAGAAAAATCTAAAGGGTTTCTTTAGCCTTCAACAATCAATGCCATGCCTCAATGCCACTTCATTTTTTGAAATGCCACTTTCATTTTTTGAACAAGCGCTGCTGAAACTGCCCGTTCTCTTCCCTCACTTTGAAAATAAAACAAAATTCAATACATGCTCACAGAGTTCACAGAATATTCTGAGTTGGAAGGGACCCATAAGGGATCATAGAGTCCAGCTCATAAGTGAATGGCCAATATGGGGATCAAACCCAAAACCCTGGTGTTACTACCACCACGCTCTAACCAACGGAGCTAATTGCAGGTTTTTTACAGACATTTAAACTTGAATGGTTTTAAAACACTGCACAGCTACAATCAAGCAATATGAAATCCACAATAAACACCAGAGGAGCCAATTGACATCAAATGAAAAGACCATCTATCCAAAGATCTTGCTCCCATCAAATATCAAATGTATGTGTGCAGAGAAGTGTTTACCTACAGCATGAACAGTTTGCTTTCTCTGACTAATCTAGTACCAACTAGATGCTGCTCTAAACTTTACAAAGCCAGTGGCAGCTTCTATGCTCCTGTAACAAATATAGGTGCCAGTGTTGTCCAAACTCCATCAGAAGCCATGCAAAATTTTAGAATCCACCATGGACAGTGAGAAATGAATGCTGTGAAAAAAAAATTTCCTTGTGTTTGCTTTGAGCCTGCTAAGACTCTCCATCTTTCACCAGTCCTGCTGTCCCTCTCTTAAACTTTTTCAATTCTCTACTCCATTTACTCTTCTATCATTTCTAAATCTTAATTATTGAATCATCCTATCATAAGTCAGCATTCCTTGCCCAGTCTATATGTTTCAATTTGTTTACCAGAGAAAACTGAAAGTTTCAAGTTAAGGGTACAAGGAGTTCTATACTTTGCAAATTGGAAAAAGAATCTGGAATTGGAAAGCAACAGGCAACTTTTTGAAATGAAACTACGGCAAAATTTAAGAATAAGAAATGGTTGAAATCTGTTTTCTTGGGACATGCTTTCAAGACTGGAAATTCACATATCTTGACATTCACATCTCTAACCGCCCTCCTACTTTTCTCAACAATAGTTCTAAAACAGCTCAGAAAAATAGTCATGTACCTATATACCAAAAAAAAAAAGGAGTACGAAAACAAAAATGTACAAAAATTTACAGAATTTGGTCCTGATACGCAGTATCTATTAGGAACTTGCAATAGCATTCTTTATATATTATGGTAATAAGCAAGCTATAAAACATGAGCTCCCAGGCCAAGAAAAATCCCTAATTATTCCCATGTTCATAAGTTGCACTCTTATTTTGGAAACAAAAACAGGGGTGTAGTATTGAGAGTAAACCAAAATTACTGTGTGAGAATTTTCCTGTAGACTCATGATTTTTATCCTTTAAAACTCAACCTTACAACAATAGCCCTGCTCCTTGTTCACAAACGTTCCCAGTACCTCTGGAAGGCAAAAGCCAGTATACATTTCAGCTAAAGTGGATTTATATACCTGTTCACTGGTCAGAAAGCTGGTAAAAAAAAAATTTACTGTTTGTACATTTTGTGTGCTTCCCTCTTTGCAGAGGTACTAACTAAGTCTCTATCTTCTACCCAGTCATTAACTTTGATAAACCTTCTGGAGACTTGTCTGCCTTCACATTTAGATATATCAAATTTGGCTAAGTAATTAGGATTCAAAAAGTTACTACAGAAAAGAAGTTACAACAAGAAAGAGCAAGGGCACAGAGGAGACGAAGATACTAGCAATGAAAATCTAATGAACAACAACAAAATAGTAAGCCTTTTTTTCGTAAGTTTCACCAAGTTAAAAATGCCAGTACAAAATAAAGTTCTAAGGGAAGAAGAAAAAAAAACCCACTGTTTTATTTCCAAAGAATTCCTCAGAGCACTACACAGTGTTCCTTGTTTGCAGTAAGACCATAGACAGATAAAAGTCACAGAACATTAAGTAATAAAACACAGTAGGTGAGTCAAGGACAATGTTTTTCACTTTGCTGGATGTTTGTCCTTCAAACATCTTACATATGGAAATGTATTGAAAATACTACCTTGAGCCAGTCTTTCAAGCCGTTTCCCATGCTCTGGAGGAACAGCATACCTAAAATTCACATAAAGAAAAGGATGAAATGTTTAAAGACATAACTACCACAAAAGCCATCACTCATGTATGATAAATATCTAAGAATACAGACGCCAAAAAGATTAAAGCCTGAAAAATTGTACAGAAAATAAAAATATCAATATCTAAGATAAAAATACAGAGGTTGGGTTTGGGGATTTGGTTTTAATTTGAGAATAGTATTAGTTTATTTCTATTTTAAACATTGTGTAGTTCAAAAATGTTATAGTCAGTATTTAAAGTCAGGTACATTGATATTTCATATTATTAAACCACTCCAGTTAAAAAAGATATATATACTTTCATTTTCCAAATGAAACAAACCCACATAAAATAAGTCTAATTTATACAAGTTTAATTTCTTTGAATTTTATTATGTTTCAAAAAATAAGGATTCAACAGAAAAATATGATCATTAAACATCTCTACTTTATCCTATAGCCAGTGCTGTGCAACAAAAGGGTTACTTGCCTATGTAGAATCATTACAATTAGAGTTTAAGATTATTAAAGAAATAGACTTTAAAGAATTGTATATATCTTAGAATCCCTCTGTTCCTATAATAAAATAATTTTTAAAAAATTCCATATACTATCTGCAACAACTCAGTAACAATACAAAAGAACTGGAATAAACCTCATATTATTTTTAATGTTTACTGAAGCCAAAAAAATAGAAAACTATTGAAAAACTGTTTCCTTTCTGCTTTTATTATTATTTACTGCACTTCCTAGTTATATGGTATGTTTTAAGTAGAATTTAAAATTGACTTTAAATTATGATATTTTAATCAGTCAGGCTTTTGTATCAGTTAATATTGCAAAAGCATTAGATTGACTCTTCTCTATAAAAAATATGATTTAGAAAAGAAAAAAATGTATATTCAGCTGTACAACATAGTCCAAATCCACACTGTTAAACTAAGTCAACACAGAGCCTTTTTCTCTTACTACACTGTGAACACGTTTCATTCATCTCCCCTGACAACTCACTCAGAAAAACAAGTGAGTGACCTAGGGCCCTCATTTTGCACAACAAATAAACACCCCCCACCTCAAGATCTGTTTTGCACACACAATACAATTTTACAATTTTACTCTATTACAACTGAAACAGCTGCATGGAAGGAAAACCACTACAGGAGTCAGTGCTCTGTACGCTGAACCATAGCAAAACACATGCCTACTGGCAACCCACTTCAAACTGCATTAAACGGAGAGACTTTCAGCTTGACTATGCTCAGTGTTTTGCAGTTTTAATCTGACTTTCACTGTCTTAGGAAAATGCATTTTGTTTCTCTCCTTTTGTACTTCTAAAGTGTACTTCCAAAGACTGTTCTCCAGTCTGTATTACACACACAGTGTATCCATACTAATCTGAATTATACGTTTGCCATCTTTCACACTCCAACGGATAAAGATAGTATGTATAGAATTATATACTGTAGTATATGTCACTAAATACACAACACCATAAAGTAAAAAACATGAACAGATAGTGTTTATGTCTAAAAAAAAATTCAGAACTGGATACTATGCTTTGCTTTACTTGACTCTAATTGGATTGGTATTCTTCCTATAAAGTTTCTCCTGCAAAAGTACATGTTACTACAATTTAGTGATAATATGCAGCCACATGTCTCCATTTGTACACATAAGCATATGAGTTCTTGCCAATATTACAAAAATGCAAAACTGAATAACTGAGCTCTCAATAAGTCTCTTGGAAAGATGGGACATGATTTAACTGGACTACTGCTATTTATTTAGATAACCTACAGTTAAAAAGCAATACAATACATTCAGTGCAAGCTGGTGTTTCTCATAGTCTTCATCTGAGGTCTGTGGTAACATCTACTTCTCAATCCTTTACCTCTTCCCACTGTTGCTATTGTTTGTTGGTCACAGCTAAGACAAGGACCAATGAATGGAGACAGACCACCTTTGTACCATCACACATGAGGAGTCCCGAAGTCACTCTTGAGACATTTTGGGTTTGGTTCCTATGACAATTTATTAGAAAACTGAGTGACATGAATCTTGCTGGATTCTTGGCCTACCGTACATTAAACAAAACACTTCCAAACTTAGATGACCAAGTCAGAGGAAAAAGTATTCACTCTTAGTCTCAACAGCTAGCTTAGATGAGAATTTGAGCAGTTAAAAGTTTATAGAAAAATATTTTTTTGTCATCTTGTGTCCACCTTTCTTTTTACTACATTACCATTTGCTTGACTTCTCATATCTTAAGGCAAAGCCCAGCCCACTTTTAAGCAAATGTAATGGACATCAAAAAGTATATCACTACGAGTTAAAGTGCGTTTTTCTTGGATAACAAGTGAAGAAACAGACAAAAAGGCAAGAAAAGACAAAAAAGGAAATGCTGATGCTAACTACAATTTTATTAGTTCAGGAAGACATAGTTGTTAAATATTATGAAAAGACAGACGCTGAAGAGTTACTGTTCATTGCTAGTCATACTACAAGGACAGAAAAAATATGGTACATATATTTGTCAAGTATCATTCAAAAAGATCTTCTGAAATACATATTAGTTCAGTAAATCAAAGTTACTGGTGACAAGATAACTACAAATAGGAAACAAATATTAAATCTAAGCCATTAACTTGTAATTGTTAAACATTTATGTATATGTTTTCAAGATTAATGTTTCTACACTATTTCTCAGTATGCTTTAAATAAACACACCAAAACCAACAAATCATTGCTTTACTGTGCAAAAACTACTCAGCCAACCAAGATGGTCATCGTATCAGAAGCCACTTGAATTCATCCAATCATTCTCGTATCAGTGACCAGAAACACAACGAAAAAAGGTTTGAGTTCTGTTTTTCCTAAGCCAGGTGCACGCACAGATAATAATTAACAGCATCAGCCGCAAGCAAATTTAGCATGATATTAAATACTTGACCAAACTGCTTCTCTAAAGTCCATGTTATATATTGACAGAGTAACACCACTTGATTTTTCCTGCAGATTTGTACTTTTTTTCCACAGGGGAAAAACAGAACAAACAAAACCTCTCTTTTTCTTCTAATCCCTCAGCAAAGTTCCTCCTTTTTTATGGAGAACTGCAACTATCAAACTCAGTTTCAAGCACAATAACCCTTTCAGGCTGCTGACAAACCACTATACTCTTCGATTATAGCTGCCTTTTTACAATCAGAATCCTTATTTGACTACTGTCATCTGTGTGACTCATAATGTTCTTATTTCTAACTTTTACGATAATTTGCAGCAAGAAGTGTGACTAATCCTCACCTCTTCTACTTTGAGCATAAATATCCCCCCACCTCCCAAGGAAGTTTTATACATTATTCCACTGAAGGTTTGGACTTTTCTGTAATTTTCTGAGTTTGTTTTGTTTCCCAGATTAGAACCTAACTAGGAGACATGCCAGTTCTGTCAACAGCATTCATAACTTGTGCTGAACTTTGAATCACCTGTCCAGATTTTAACTAGTTTTTGTCAGTTGCTGATCACGCTAAAAGTCCTGTTAATTTTATCCAGAAGACCCTGCCTGTAAGGACCTAGATGCGTCTCTTTAAATCTGTTTACTTTAGTGCCATATTTGTTCTCAAATTGTACAATGTTAGCATCAGTCTGAGTATGCTTTTCCATCTTCAACTTTCTTGTCTGTAATTTTGTCTAATACTAATATCAGAACATCACCCATTTTTATCCCATCATACTTAGAATCCCATTTCTTTCTCTTCTGCTACTGGGATGCAAAATCTGAAACAAAATCACATTTTAAAGACTTCCACACCCCCTACTGTGTAACTATCTTTCCTGATTTTCCACTTCATTTTACCACAACAGGTTGTATTCACCCTCTCTGCCTTTACTCAAGAGACCCACTACAAAAGCAGGTAAACTTAAAGCAATTACCTAAGAAGCAGCATCTGACCAATTTACCACCCTCAGAGTATAAATACATAATGTTACATAGGTATTTTTATTTTGTATGGGTATAAAAATAACAAATAATGTTTTATGGAATTACCAGATACAAATTTTCCACCGAAGTTTGGATGACTAGAAGCCCACAGAATTGAACTAAAATCATTAGAAAGATATATAACATATCTTTTATATATCTTTCAAATGATTTCATGTTCTCTTCACAGGTATTTGGGGGGGAAAAAAAGAAAAATGATTTTATGATCAAATGGAAAACATTCTTCTCGTATACTTTGGGTACACTTATATCACAATTGGTATATATAATATTAAACCAACTTGTCTATTATGGCTGTTCAACCAAAAATATAAGATTATAGAGAAAGGATAGCAGAAGTTTTGTACACAGGAACTACCTTTAACACTGGACCTTACCTCCTTCTGGTCCTACCAAGTTCACAATAGAGAATGACTGACTCAAAGAAGCAATTAAAGGCATGTTTAATACAAAACATGTTAACGCAGTCCCAGAGGGCAACTGAACCAAAGAAACTGATTTCAAAGAGCTCTTTCAGACGTTCAAGTAGTCTTAGGGTTCCCAACTCCTTAAGCTTCCCATATTGGATCTTTAAAATATTTTTCTGTTGAACTCCAATACAACTTATGTACTTTTCTGTCTTTTTCTTCAGAAATCAAAGACTGCATTGGTGTGATGTTCATCAGCAACCTGACATATTTCATAGTATTGAGCTTAAAAAAAACCTTCACAGAACTACTATCTTAGATTTTCAGAAAAGTTTACCACTGTGAAGCAATTGTACCCCATCAACAGATGGTTTAGCCAGCTGAAAGAGATATCATCTTTTACAAAAATTTAAACTTGCCATGACTTTGGCTCCCCGAAATGGAGATAATTAATACTGTAGAGATCCATGTCTTCAGTGTGCCATGCAAATGTCGTTTTCCACATGCCAAAATACAGATACGGTGTATTTACACCCTCGATAGAAATTCCACACTCTTCTCCTACAACATCCAATATTGTATTAAGATGGGCAATATTCCATTCCTCAATACCCTGAAAAAGATTAATAATAAATATATTAATAAGTTTACCAAGCAAAGCAACTTCATGTAATAGTCTCAGTCAAAAAATACACACCTGATCTAGCCCTCCAAAACACTGTATGTTCATACAAATTTGTAAGCACTTGAGAAGACAGCTGAAGTTACTCGAAGAAAAATTCTCTTGACCTTAGTAAGTTTTAGATCGGGTCACAAGTCTGAGAGGTTCAGGGCAGAGAATACAAGGATGTTCATATTTGGTTTACACTTAGTACATCAAATCTAACACGGATTAAAACACTGTACACAATAGAAATAACAGCTGCAGACAAAATCTTTGATGAGTTGATAGCTGGAAGCCATTAAATTTCACTGGGCCTATCTATGTTTTTTTATGACTCAAAAAGTAATACCAAAAAGCATGAAAAGTGATTTAAAAATTTATTTTACATGCATAAATTTACCATTTCTCTGTAAAGTATACAAATATAAAATGATTACATCACTTCTGATATATTTCTAATCGTAATGATGTACTGCAGAAATCTATTATTTCCTGGGATTTAAGCTGTTTCCTTACATTATTGCCCATAAAATCTGTATATTAAAAGTCATTCAGAAAGCAATACAAGTGGTTTTTGTTGTGTTTCAGATTCAACCGCAAAGTGCAATTCTAATTCCAGGTAATACAGCATGTAAGAGACAGTATAACCAAGATCAAAGCTACAAAAACGAAGAGAAAAATATTAGACTTCATTATAACAGCAATTATTAGCACCTCTAGGGAAGACATTAGCTGGTGCTCAAGCAGTCAGAAAAACAAGAAATATAATCAAAACCATTAAAAACTCAATTCAGGCAACTTTTCCTGGCAAGACAGCCTCTAAGCATACCCTAAACTGTAAGATGCTCTGCACACAACCCAGCACTGAACCTACAGTTCTGGTAACCTTACTCTTTGGGGAACAAACTGGTGGCAGACTGCAGACCTGATGCATCTGGATGCATCTGATTAAGGCTAAGTAACATGATGACATTCAATAGTTGGACAGCTGGAAAAGTAAGAACATAGGTTAAAGCAAGAAGTAATGAAAATTTAATACTCTCAGTTTTGATTTCCTCAATTTTCGAGATTTTTATGTCAAGCATGTTAAGTATGCAGCAACTAGAATTGATATGTAAGAAGGTAATGTCTATCAAGTTCAGAATTGTCATTGAACAGGCACTTCTGACCGCATCTATGACTACTTCACTTATTAAGAAACACTAAGTTATCTGGAATTTTACAAAGGAGTAAAGGATGTTTACAGAAAGAATTCAGTTCATACAGTAGTTTTTGTTCTTCTTTTAAAATTGAAGCCTTGGCTTTGATGTATTTGTTAAACATAAAGGCACTTATAATTTTAGAATTAAAAAATAAAAAATTCATATGATCTAAGAAAAAACACTAATATGAACTCAAACAGTAGATGCTGGTTAAATCTGCACCTTTCAAATATAAAAAGCAGCAGTAGCAAGTCAACAGAACTGTAAAATGAAATACTTGTTTGAAGAAACAACTTTACCAGTAAGTTTTCAAATCAATCTAAAAAACTTATTTTTTAAAAAACACTTAAAATTTTTCTCTGTTTACAAATTGTGCAGTCCATTTGGAGAAACAAATTAATTCACCAAACTAAGAGCAATGACTCGACCATGTAGGCACATACAGAGGGTTGGAAGAAAACAATAAATACTCATAAAAATCAACTGTTAATCTAGGCAGTCTACTATGACAGTTGCCAAAAATAGACAGGAAACAGCGTAAGTAAAGCAGTACTTCCCCACAATACCTTACAACCCACAGCAATTTGCAGTTTAAAGGTTTCTTCAGAGAGAGGTGTTACCTTTCTACTTAACAGTATCCCATGGGCTTTTTTACCTATTATTCATCCCATCACATCTTTTCACCCATGTAAGCTCTTAGCAACCATAACAGCCTGAAATCTTAGTCTTCTATTACTAAGAATTAAGTAAGAGATAAGAGAATAAATTACTTCTTTAACAACAAATCTCATGTTTTCACATTCTTTCAAGATGTATCACAACTAGTCACCAAGGAAACTGCTGATGGTTTGTCCTAAAACAAAAGCAAATCCTTCCGTGGAGACCAATCCTAGGACAAATACCTCGTTTCAAAATACCAAATACACAATCCACAACTTCTACACAAGGTACGTGAGCTATTTCCTTCTCCTACAGACTACTTTGGACAAGTACTCTTAGCTCAAAAGGAAAAATTCACTCAAACTCGTCAAAGCACTAAAGTAACACTCCATTCATTTCCACTCCTAATTCCTTGAACTTAAAAAATTAAATCAATTTGATATTTATGCCAAAATTGTTACCATTAATTATCACAGATTATTATTAAATATGTTACTTTACCTCACGGACCTCTCTCTTTTTAATATTCCAAAACATTAATGCATACACGATTTTTGAAGTAAAATATCGGTTCTCACTTTTCCAGTAGTTATATAACTGATTTCAGATTTAACAATTGCAAAGCATACTAAAAGGATCACTGGTGTAAAAGAGCAGTTAAACAGGTGAATACATAACAATACTTCTCAAAATTAAAGTATATTTTAGCAGGTTACGCTATGTTTAATAACCACTGTTAGAACAACAGTACATATTTCACTTGACCATGAGGTGTATCTGGTAGTTTCTTACAAATATATTCAGACACTATAACCTATTCAATGTTAGGAAAAAAAAAAATATTTATTCTGCTCAAAATATCACATTTATATCCAAATATTATAATAATTTCAAGAGAATGTGTAAACATAACATTTCTAATTCATCCGCATTTCTAATGGTAGATTCTTTAAAGAATACCTGTCATCATTGACAACTGTACCACATAATCCAATATCTGGAAAAAGGCTGAAAACAACATATTTTACTTTTTTTAAACAGACTTGAAACACCTTATCAGCTGTGATCATTGCTACACATATTACATTTACCTTGTATTTCCTGAGAGAAATATTATAAGGTAAATAGTGGTTTATACAGAAGACCATTATTCCAATATTCACTAATTTTGAAGATGATTCGAAATTACTGTAAATTACTACCCAGAGTTTTTATTACTCTTAACAGCTTTTGCATCTGCTTTTAACACAACATGGACATAAACTGGGAGACTTGACAGAAAGTTCTCATCTGAACACTTGCACAGTTTGGAAGGAGCTGATCCATTGTTTCTTCAAGGACAAAGAGTAATCTAAATCTCAGTATACTGGTAAAAAGTGAAGGTCAGGGTTGTAAGCAAAGACCTCTTTGCACATAAGAATAAAATAGGCTCCAAATGCAATGATTTTTTATTAATTTCATTTTTTTAGAAGTACTTAAAAAGTGACATGATGCTATTCTTTGTACTTTATTTAAACAAATCAGCTAAGACTGAGATGTATTCTATTTTTAAGAACATGATTTCTGTATGTATATATTATTACACACAATCTTTTTTAAGTGTTTAATTTTTCCTGTGATAATCTCATGGCTTCATTTCAATATTAATCTGGCAAACAAGATATCAGTTGCACAAGTAAGATCAAAAAGCCCTTATGACTGACTGTAATAGCTCAAATAATAAAGAAGAGTAAAAAAACCAATTTAAGAGACAGAGAGGAAAAGAGTAGGAGAAACATTACAGAAAAAATTGTGCTTGGTAAACGACTCCTCACTCCAAACAATCATTCACTCACGCCAATGAATATAATAAACTGCCAGGTTTTTACTGTGCCTTCAAAGTTTTTAAAATACAGAAAGAAAAATGCTGCAAACAGAATCTCTGCACCATAAACACATAGATTAGGAAATACAATCTCCCTCATTATATCTGTTTTCACTTCTCAGCATTTTCAAAGATACAACCATTGCTTTTGCAGCACACTTTTTAAGGGTGGGCAAGTAGATTCTTTGGAAATGCAGACTAGAACCAAACATCTTAATGACTGCTCACAGTGATCTCAACTACGAGCAGATGACAGAGAAAGGAGATCATGGAATCACAGAATCATTTAGGTTGGAAAAGACCTTGAAGATCATCAAGAACTATCATTAACTTGTCTCTGCCAAGGCCACCACTAAACCATGTCTCTAAGCATCATACCTATGCATCTTTTAAATATCCACAGGAATGGTTACTTAACTACTTTTCCGGGCAGCCTACTGCTGTGATCAGTAATCCTTTCATGAGGAAATGTTTCCAAAAATTCCAAGGTAAATTTCCCCACTGGCACAACTTGAGGCTGTTTCCTGTTGTCCTGCTGCTTGTTACTTCATATCATTTATGTTTCAGACCCTTCACCAGCTTTGTTGTCCTTCTTTGAAATGCTTCATCAACTCAATGTCCTTCTTGCAGTGAGGGGCCAAAACTGAACACAGGATTTGAGGTGTGGTCTCACCAGTACCAAGTACAGGGGGACAATCACTTACCTGGCCCTGCTGGCCACAGTATTGCTGATACAAGCCAGGATACTATCAGCCTTTCTGGCCACCTGGGCACACTGCTGGCTCACATTCAGCCGCTGTCTGGGTCCTTTTCCAACTGGCAGCTTTCCAGGCCACTCCACCTGCAGCACTGCCTGGGGTTTCTGTGACCCAAGGGCACCACTCAGCCTTGTTGAATCTCATCCCATTGACCTCAGACCATCAATCCAGCCTGTCCAGATCCCTCTGCACAGCCTTTCTACCCTCCAGCAGAGCAATACCCCTGCCCAGTTTGGTGTCATCTTCAAACTGACTTGAGGGTGCCCTCGATCCCCTTGTCCAGATCATCAAAAAAGACACAAAACAGGACTGGCCCCAATACTGACCCCAGGGGACACTACTTGTGACTGGCCCCAAGCTGGATTTAACTCTATTCACCACCACCCTCTGGGCCTGACCATACAGTTTTTAACCCAGCAAAGAGTAGAAGGGTAGACCTATATCAATTTCACTCCAGAATTCTCTACCCAACCCCCACTCCCTCCACTTATATCCCCCGCTCCCACACAAACAGTTCAGGGAAATGGAGAAGGAAGGTTGCTTTCAGTTCATCCCACATTTCCTCTGCCACTTCTCCCACTGCTGTAACATGTGGTCTCTCCCACAGGAGACAGTCCTCCACAAACTTCTCCATGTGGGTCTTTCCCACTGGCTACAGTTCTTCCCCAACTGTTTTCAGCTCTTGGGTATTTCCTGTTAATGCTTGAGTTTTGTCAAAGGATCCTTGCTCATCCATGCAGATATCTGGCATTTTTTTCCTGACTTCCTGCTGGGAGGAGGACCACTCTTGAGTCAGAGAAGGTGAAACACCAACCAGCTTCCTTGGGCCCTTGTTTCCTCCAGGGCCTTATCCACTGGGACTCAAGGAGATAACTGAAGACACCAAAGTCTGCTCTTCTGACAGTCAGGGTTGTGGTCCTGCCTTTTGTCTTGACACCTCCCCATAAGATCCTGAACCCTGCCATCTCATGGTCACTATGCCAAAGCTGCTCTCGACATTCACATCCACAACAAATCCTTTCTTGTTTGTGAGAGATCCAGTAGACAAGTTTGGTCAGGAAGTCGTTACTGATGTTCTCCAAAGACTCTTGCTTATGCCTGCTGCTATCCTGCAACCTTAGGTTTAGCTACAACCCAAGCGCCATCACTAACTCATTTAGAAACCAGATTCTACATATAATGTCAAGATGCTGCTTTAAAATCAAGTTGGCTACTCTGTCAAGGGATATAGCAGGCAATTCAAGTACATCTGTTGCTAGAGCAAGTAACGCATTAGAGATGTACCTACACTTTAGCAAAAATAACCGTTAGCCTACAAACTCCACTGAATAAATCACTCTTGTATTATTAATCAAATATGCACTCCACACCTTATATATGGCAGAAGGTGGGCACTAGAAATTGTCTTATCAGGAGAAATAAAACTAAAAGAAGAAAAATGGAAGTAAAATGCTATCTTCAAGACAGCAGCTGAGTGGTGAGAGAGACACAAAACAATATTTATATGTGCTTCTTCCAAACTTGGCTTTTCTCTACAGAATAGTAGATGCATTTGCCACCACTGAAGTCAGATGTGTTTTATGACTTGATTTATTATAAACTTCAGTCACTTTTCTTTGGAACTTTGAAACTAGGAAGGTTTTCCCCACCTAGTAGCTAGATCAGTTGAAACATAAGAACAACCTCTAATTTCAAACAGAATCAAGAAGATCCTTTCTTAGCACTATCTTCAGGCATTAAGACATGAAAAATATTAGCTGTGCAAGTACACCATCTGCTGGCCAAAAAGTAACTGTGGCACTGTAACTTTCTCACCAACAGTTTGGTACCAGAGGTTTTTTCCTTCTTTTCCTTTATACACAACGGGGCTGTACACCATCACACTGCCTGACATTAACTGCTCAAGTCTGTTCACATTCCTCAATGTCAATTGCATGCACTAACATTTCTCCTTTGTTATTTGTATTTAAATAGTATCAATTTTATCATATGCATCAAGGTTATTTTAGTCTATTTTTTATTGCTTTCTTCCCCACTCCCTGCAACTCTGTTTCAGTGCTTTGTTTCCTTCTTCTATGCATGTAGCATCTGAGTTAGCATCTCTGAATACTGCCCTTCTCACTTCCCCATTTGCTTTTTCTTCTGACCTCCCTTCCTCAGCTTCCCAATCTAATGAGACTGCAATTCCATGTGAAGGAAATCTCTGACCTGCTGTTTGACCAGTCAGCATTTCCAAATTGGACTGCATTCATTTACTGCATTCATTCTCTTTTCTTTGGAAATGTTGCTCATGCAACAGTAAACTTAAGATAATAAAGACCAAAGCAAACATAATCAAAACAAAGCATTCATTTGTAAAAAGTTATACCACAAGGCATTATCTGCCAACAGTAAAGAAAAAAAAAACAGCAGAGAAGAAAAAGGGCAAACTTCTATTTCTTGAAACAAAGACTGTTTTTCTGTACCTCACTTTCGTCTCTACAAAGCAACAGCCACCTACAATGTCTCTTTGCCAAAACATTCCAAATCAGAATCTTCAATTTTTCTCTAACTTATTTTTTAAAATAGCTATTTGGATACAAAATAGAATTTGGACTTGCTGTTTTCTCTAAACAATAGACCACTGGACATGTATAGCTATGTTTCAAAGATCACATAACTCAGTGCAAAAATTGAATTGCCTTCAGCCGTATTGGCTGACCATATTTATCTTTGGACAGTTCTCAAGTAATCTGTCTTCTGTGAAGAAATGTGAAATACTAGTAGAGCCTCAGACCATCTGCCACAGGGAGATCATTCTTTTTTTTTTTAACGATTGGAGAAGGCAGCTACATAGAACATGAAATAACTCAAGAACTCCACACACAGTAGATTCTTTTAATAAAAGTTTGCCCTGTATTTTTTAAATCCTCAATTTTTTTTCTGAAATGCTACCATTTCTTCTGTTAGCCTCATTACTTAAACAATCCCTTCAAAATCTAGTTCCTATCATTGCTTACACAGCCTAATATATCAATGACTATTGCGTAATTCTTTGGATAATGAGATTTGTGTTAAGAGTCCCTTTATTATCCATAGAGATCTTGGCAAGTAAACAGCAAAATTCATTTCCTTAGGAAATTTCAATTTTGTCTGTGTAGTGGTTTTGATTCTAGGCCTTCCTTGGTAACCAGGTTGTAACCAAGGAACCAAGGCCATGTTCCCAGTATTCCATACGATTTTTACGTTAGCAAAGGTATAAATAAGAAGGGAGTGGAAGCTCTCTCTCTCTCTTCTCTTCCGGTGAGGTTCAGGAGCAGTGGGTCCCTGCGTTGGTCTTGCTTATCTATCAGCTGAGGCCTGCAGTGACTACTGCTCTGCCACGCGGGAGAGTGGGGAGTGCCGGCTGTGCCAGGACATCCCGTTGTTCTAAGGGACGTGGTGAGATTGATTTTTGCCAGTTCTTTGTTTTACTGGTTCTTAGTTTTTGATTGTGTATATCTGTTTTTCCCCTTTTTCCCTTTTTCCCTTTTCCTTTTCCCTTTCCCTCTGGGGGAGGTGGTTGTACCCGGGATCCCGAATATTGTATATAGTATTCTAGCTGTATATAACTGTAAATATCTACAAATATATATATTTTGATATAATTTGGTTGCTTTCAGGTTCTTCGGTTTCTGTAGTTTCTTTTCCTTTGCCCCAAGGGAAGAAGGGAGGGGGAGGCTTTCCCTGTGGGTTCGGACAGTTGGCATAAAGCCAACACACACAGTCTGTTTAAATTGAAAGGTAAACAAAAAGTGTAAGCACATTTCCAGGAAACTGCAGGCATTCCAAGCATGTATAAAGTACAACTATTAATCATATTCCTCAGTGAAAGAGGAAGAAATAAAAGTATCTCATCTTAGAATTTTAAAATAAAAGCTATTTAAAATATCTCTAAATTTCCACATAAGCACACAGAAAATACACATACTAAAATGGTAATATACAAATAAATAAGTAGGAAGTAATCTCAAAGTTCTGGAGAGTTCAAATTGAAGAAAGGGAGGAGTCATGATCAGGAAGAGTAGCAATATTCTACTGTCTAAAGACAGAACTGTCTGACTCTTGCAGGTGTAGAGTTAATTTCAACCTTTCTTGGAGTCTTTAAAGTGAGTAACACAAAGATTTCAAAAGACAGATTCTCAGTCACAAAACAAGACTGTATCCTTTAAGTACAATACCCTTTAAAAGAGGGCTGGAAGAGATAAACTTCATAAAAAGCTATGCATACTTCATCATAAATGCTCCCATTGATATCTGCTCCATAAATTGGTGCCACAAAAGTCAAGTTCCTCCAGTATTTACGCTCCAGATCTTCGTAATCTGTGTACCTTGGGGTGCGGTATCTGCAGAGGAAGAGGTAGGCAAAGGTTCATCACAGTCTTTCAACAACCACCTTCACAATGGACTAATGCTTCTGAACCTGAAAATTGAATTCTAAGAGATCACTTTATTTAAAATTTGCCAAAACAAATTTGCCAATTACTAGTTGTCCTGAGTTCTTAGTGTCATGATTAACCATATCATGGAACCTTCTGCCCGACAGGCCCAGTAAGTGAAGTCATCCACCTACCCAAACATTTGCTTCAGTCTCCAGCAGCTCATCAGCACATTTACTGACTGTCCTCAGGCTGAACCCCTCCCTTTCATTTCCATTCCATAAAAAAAACACATATGGAAAAGCCATGCAATTAACAAGTATTTGTTATTTTCCTACCTCACCACCAGCTCTGCGAAGACACAGATATAGGTATAAGCCTGCCTCAGAACAACTCAAACTTACTAAGTCAGCCCATGTATCAGCCCTGCCAGGCAAGACCAGTACTTTCTTCTCTTCCTTCTTCTCCAGTAAAACCTTTCAAAAAAGCTGTAATATTTCAAACAATTGATACCAAAAATTTTACAATGCAGAGAAAAAATATTTAAGGGACTTTTTACTCCTTTATAATAGCAAAAGATATACCATACTTATATGCTTAATTGAAAGCACTTAATAAACACATGCTTAAATATATTTATGTATATACTTCTGGAAGGTTATTCATGTAAAATCTTGTGGGAACACAATACAAGCCCAGTACCATAGAAACATCTAAAAACAGCTTTGCCTCAGGATGCTTTGTCAGACCTCTGTTCTCCCATATGTAGGTCTTCAGAAAAGAAAACTTGCTCCCCCATTACTGCAGCTCTGAGAAACGAAGTTCATATTAGAACTGCCAACATGCTACACTTCCACTGGAAAGAAAATCCAAACATACAAGACTTAAGTAGAACAGGTACACTTACATCATGCAATAACTCTGAACAGAGACAAAAAAACTTAACAAAAATCATCTTAACCAAAGCATTCTCAGCAAGACAGTTGTTATATTATTCCTCATGATATAGCTCCAGAAATCAGATTGTTTATTTCTGCTTGGCACTGAGTAACAAACTCCTTGATTTCAGGATGCAGCTATGCCCTTATTTCCCAGAGGTCAAGTAGAGAAGTATTTTGGTTCAATGGTGAGTTGCACATGTCTAAACAAATATGAAATTGAATCCATTAGACTGAGTACAAGTGATCTTTTTAAACTATGATTTAATTTAGATGTTCAAGGTCCTTCTCTCTTACCCAAAAGAGATAGATAACATCACAATACTCAAAAGAAGGGTCATTAACAGACAAGTTTTCTCCATTAAGGAATGAAGTTATTTTTATGGGAGAACAGAGGCTCTCAGCTACCTGATAGTTTAATAAATACAGACTTAGAGTGTCATAGGAGGTTATATGACACATTTTCTCAAGAGCAGTGATAAATATTTAGAACGACATACAACTAGCAGTACATAAGAAGCCCTCCCAACTGTTCTTAATTTTGTCTATGAAATTAAGTTGCCATCTGATTTCAGTAAAAACAATGAAAACTGAAATCAGAAACACTTCCAAAATATCATCCATAATAAAGAATAATAAACTTAAACACCTACTAAAATCTTCACAGTTATGCATTATGAAACTATTTTAACAAATTAGTGTCTCATTTTATTATGGGTCAACAAAATGTAAACTTTAAACATCTACGAAAAAGTATCATTGAAAACATCAGATAGCACAGAGTTCTTATGTTTTATTCCCATCTCTAACAGCGACTAAACAATTTTAAAACCACAAAATAGGTTCCCACTCCAACTTACCTGAGAAAGAATACTGTAAGTGTGATAAACACAATTTTTCACAAGTAACATAAGGGTGGAAATACCAATCCATTTTAATTGAAGAAAAAAATTATCCAATTTGCACAATTTTAAAGTCATGGATATTATGGGCCATAATTGCTGAGAAATTTCCTTAAAAACATTTCATGTCTTCATTTTTCCTGATCTTGATAGCAGGTTCTCTTCTTACATCTTAATTTCTTAATTAACTTATGAGACAAACTTTGCTTCAAACTAAGGCAGTATTACCTTCGTCTATTCAAATATCTTTTCCCTCTAAGATGCTTCCACTCACCTCCCAGAAACTACTTCCACTCAGTTTTGAGAAAACACTGAAGTAAAATTTGAAACTTTTCAGTACAGTGCCTAGCCCTCTATAAGCACTTTTTCCCCTCCCTTAATATCCATAACCAAGACACAGACATTCACTAGATGCAGCTGAGTTCACTTAGATTATTGCAAAACTTCTGGACAAGTTAAAAAAGATGCTTGTTTTTTTTCAGAATTACATGATGATAGGCCATTCCAGTATCTAGGAATTAAATATAAACATGAATAGATGTAATCAAATTAAAACTCAGATGTTAGTCTGTATCATCTTCCCTAGTTTCTACATAACCGCCTTTTAGAACAGAAATTAAAAAGGCAGACAGAAAGCATCATGTCTCAGGTTTTCCAGATGCTTTCTTGCTGTCATGGTGTCAGATGCTTTCAAAAATATAAACAAAAACAATGTTCACAATGTTGTACCCCTTGGAGCCAGGAAAAAAGAATAAAAACAAAAATAAATAAAAAAAAAAATCACCATTTGCCTTGCACAATTCAATGAAATCACAGTATGTGAAGATAAATACTTGTCTTCCTAAGCAAGACATACATACTTCTTACTGTTGGCCAGCTGCTTGAACTCCTTCACTGTCATGGGCTTTTTCTGAATGTTGTACTGTGTGAAAAGCCCCGACTGGCCAGTGACTATCTGTTGAATTGGAGCAGGAATCACCAAATCTTCAATATCATTATAATGTTTTCTTGGCTTCCACTCCTTTGGTGGGATAACCTTTAAATTCAAAAATAAAAAACAGGACATCACAGTTGCGATATCAGTTCAAAACATCCTGGAAAAAATTGAAAGAACCAGTCAAATATGGCCACATGATCAAATGAATGCTTATTTACCAGCTGTTTCACACTAACTAACTGATTATGTAAGTGCTCCTAGATAATGTAGAAAGCAATTCAAAATAGGGATAGTATCACCTCTATTCACAAGCAGCAACTCACTCATCTACAGCAATTCAATCAAAGACAACTGTGCAAACCTGCTTTACAATCAGAAAGCCTTACAACTGAAAAATATTTCAGAATCCAAGGTGTGATACATATTCAGTGTTAAAAAGTGCATTAGGGTTGCATTTAGGAATATGGTTTAGAGGTAAACGTGGTGGTGTAAGGTCAATGGTTGGACTCAATGATCTTAGAGGTCTTTTTCAAACCTAACGATTCAAAGATATAAAATTCTTATTGTCAATTAAAATACAAACTCACAAAAAAAACTGGCACTCCCCTGTCTAAATGGTATTTGGTATAAACAGTATATATAACTTTATTTTTTACTGAAAAGTGAAAAAAGCAAAGCTATTTTAGAGACCTTTAGATTTGAGAGTCTGTGCAACTCACTTCTCATAACAGTACGGAATGCAACTCCATAATAGTAAGAGTTTGCACTAATTTAGATATATTAACTTTTATAATTACGTGATTTAATCCTCATAATTAAAGATTAAAGCTATGTGCAGATTAACCAATTGTAAAGTTAACATATTTATTTCAAGTACCACAGAATTGCCCACAGTCTATGAAAACTACTCAGCAGATTCTAAAGAGTTAGCAATAAAGTCATTAGGAATTTCAAAGAAGCCTGCAAAGAAGACCCCAGTGTTCTTTAACAGGGCTGTGTAATTTTGACCATTCTTTGCCTATATTATTTTACCTGAAAACAGATAACTCTCTAGATGTTAACTGCATCACTTTTAAAATATAGGAACAGAAAATTTTTATGCATATATTTTTGGTCTGGTTTTGGTTTTGGTTTTGAACATTTACTTGTCCAAAGGCTCAATGCCATGTTTTTGATCCACTCCTTATATTCATTCTTTTCTGCCATGCTCAAATCAAATTTTCACAAACCACAAATAGGCAAATTGTAATGCTAATATATTCAAACAGTTTATTCCTCAAAAAAATCCAGTCAAGACCATTTGTGCTAACAAGCATAAAGCAAAGGACAAACATCAAACTGAAGAGAAGTTTTAAGAAAGTAACATACTTCCAAATCTAAAGTTTTTAATTCAAACATAACTAGGCATTTTTATCTAGTTTTTACACAGATGCAACTCCCTCTCTTCCTTTTTTGCTTCTCAGCTTCCATAGGACTTCCGCTGTACAGGGACTGCTTAGCAAGTTTCAATGTTGATTGCTCTTAGAGAAAAAAAGTAAGAGAATCATCCTGTGATTCCTACTTACTTCTTTCACAGAAATCCTGAATTATATGCACATCAACAAAATACAGCATGTTAGTTTGAAGCAGAGAAGTCATGTGTCCAGAATATATGTATAGAAATCAAGTACGTGCACAGAGATTTCCATTTTCATGATTATTAAGCACGAAGTTGTAGGTTTGGTTCAAATATATGAATACTGAAAAGCAATATTTGCATTATCTTACTTAACTCAAGGTCAGTGTGTTTTAAGCAATACTTTTGTGAATACAGGTTCAAAATATCTCCTTCGAGCTAAATGGAGCTTGTTTATTGCTGTTGTAATTAGTGTACTAGTTAGAGAAGTGAATTCTCTGGGGGCCAATATGCAAAGTACCACCTTAAAATAAAAATAGAGTTCCTGCCCCAAAGAATTTGCATTTTCTAACAAAGATTAGGACAAGGACTGAAAATGACCCAGCCAGCACGGGTTTAGGAAGGGCAGGTCCTGTCTGACCAACCTGATCTCCTTCTACGATCGGGTGACGCGCCTGGTGGACGAGGGGAAGGCTGTGGATGTGTCTATCTGGACTTCAGCAAAGCCTTCGACACCGTCTCCCACAGCATTCTCCTGAAAAAGCTGCAGCCCACGGCTTGGACAGGGGCACTCTGTGCTGGGTTAGGAACTGGCTGGAGGGCCCGGCCCAGAGAGTGGTGGTGAACGGGGCTGCATCCAGTTGGCGGCCGGTCACTAGTGGTGTCCGCCAGGGATCAGTCTTGGGCCCAGTTCTGTTTAATATATTTATTGATGATTTAGATGAAGGGATAGAGTGCACCATTAGTAAATTTGCAGATGACACCAAGCTGGGGGGGAGTGTCGATCAGCTGGAAGGCAGGAGAGCTCTGCAGAGGGACCTGGACAGACTGGAGAGCTGGGCTGATTCCAACGGGATGAGGTTCAACAAGGCCAAGTGCCGGGTCCTGCACTTTGGCCACAACAACCCCCTGCAGCGCTACAGGCTGGGCACAGAGTGGCTGGAGAGCAGCCAGGCAGAAAGGGATCTGGGGGTGCTGATTGACAGGAAGCTGAACATGAGCCAGCAGTGTGCCCAGGTGGCCAAGAAGGCCAATGGCATCCTGGCCTGGATCAGGAACAGTGTGGCCAGCAGGAACAGGGAGGTGATTCTGCCCCTGTACTCGGCGCTGGTGAGGCCACACCTGGAGTGCTGTGTCCAGTTCTGGGCCCCTCAGTTCAGGAAGGATATTGAGGTGCTGGAGCAGGTCCAGAGGAGAGCAACCAGGCTGGTGAAGGGACTTGAGCACAAGTCCTATGAGGAGAGGCTGAAGGAACTGGGGTTGTTTAGCCTGGAGAAGAAGAGGCTCAGGGGAGACCTCATCGCTCTCTACAACTATCTGAAAGGAGGTTGTAGCCAGGTGGGGGTTGGTCTCTTCTCCCAGGCAACCAGCCGTCAGACAAGAGGGCATGGCCTTAAGCTGTGCCGGGGAGGTTTAGGTTAGATATTAGAAAGAAATTCTTTACAGAGAGAGTAATCAGCCATTGGAATGGGCTGCCCAGGGAAGTGGTGGATTCTCCATCCCTGGAGGTTTTCAAGATGAAGTTGGACGTGGCACTTAGTGCCATAGTCTAGTAACCGTGGTGGTGTTGGATTAAGGGTTGGACTTGATGATCTCAGAGGTCCTTTCCAACCCGTCTGATTCTATGATTCTATGTTAAAATATCAAAGCAACAGGCAGCTAGACAGTGTAAGAGCTGGAAATAATGACCAGACCTCTGTGACCTGTCCCACTGAAGCCTCTCTATATATTCCCTTCAGTAAAAGTAACCTCTTCAAAGTCAGGCAAGTTAGGTTTATTCAGTGGAAGCAACTTAGATCAAATTCATCAATCAAGCTTTTGAAAGCTCAAATATGAAAAAGGAAAAACCTAAGGCAAGGTTTTCTCATTTACATATATATTTATTTATCAAAGATCCTCAGCATATTAATACTGTCTAGTATCATGTAGTGTGATATGCATTCAGATTTAGATAGAGATGTCTAGTTATACCACAGTATCCTCCATGAAGATTGCATTTTAGTACTACTGAGGTTACTGCGGAGTACTGCTCTCAACACATACATTTCTGTTAAATCCTCTTTCATATACTGGTAATCTCCTGTTGTACATCTGACGCTGAATGGCACTGGCTACTATTTCTACATAACTACTCCCCAACTCCTCTGAAAATTGTTTTTCTTGCACTTGTCAATATCTATTTTCAGTGTAATATTCCAAAATTACTTTTCTACTTGCCAATGTGACTGAAAATTAATTTATCTATTTTGTTCTACATAATTTCAGTTTGAGACTTCTAAACAATTCTTATTCCAGTAAAGACCAACTAATCTATCAGCGGGCCTTGTTTTTCATTTGTTCCATTCTTTTCAGTCCTTGTTTTCCAAGTCTTCGATGCTTTTTTACAGTAAGACTAAAATAGACTTTTTTTTATGCCTAAAGCTCATTCCAGACTTTCAAAAGCCTAATGGCAATTTTTTTGCCAATATTGTTTATCTAACACCTTAATCATTTGCTTCAGACACAGTATTAGGAACTTATGGGGTGGTTGTGGTTTTTTTAACGTTTTATTTCCCATAGTCCCTCCCTCCTCCAATACGTGCAAGCCTTATAGTAATTTTATCCCTATTTACATACACATATTCTTCTACACATGTAACAGGTCTTCTCCCCTTACACCTTCACTTTTAACCTGAAGTGTTGGATACACCTACTCTGATTGTGTTCTCTGTTTAGAGGTTAAATTACTGTTTCTGCATATGCATATAGTTCTTCTGGTAGTTGTAATTCTCTTCACATTAATACTTGAGCTTGTACATGCTAGACTTCAGAAAACTTAGGTTCTCTGTAAGGTAATTTTATGTTACTATCAAAACAGGAAAAAGGTATTTTTTCTTGTTACTTTAAAATCAATTTCCCAAACCTTTGCTGTATGAATTACTCACTTGATAAGATTTGTTTTAAAAAATATTTAGTTTATTTTTATTAATTTTTTTCAGATATAGCAAAACATAGTGAAAAATAGAACTCAAAATTCTCAAGACAAAGTAGTAATATGTAGCAAGTAACTGTCAGACTAAAAACAGCAAGAGATGCTTTAACTGCTATACAAGCAAGCAAGATGATGTCACTGCAATGCATTTGAAATTTACTGCTCAAAATTAAAGGACTGCAATAGTTCATCCCCACTCAAACAAATAGGTTCCATAATACAGTTGAATATAGGAAAAATTCAGCTCAGGCTTTCCACTGTTGTCTATTTATCACATTTCTACTTCTGTTTGCAGAGAAGAGTTTGAGAATATGACCTATATGTACTCTATCCTCAGAAATAAAAAAATCAAATAACCTACAAGGTTTCCAAAGTGTGAGTTCAGTTTTGAGTGGCTTTACAGGGAGCAGGAGGAGGGAATGGGCAGCTGAAAACCAAGAACTGCAAGTCTTGTTCCTCTTCTTTCAGATTCTAAATGTCTTGTCGCTTAAAAACCTGGGGATGGAGACAGCTATCCCCACTGAGCACTTACAGTAATTAAGCTAGTACTTCTAGACCTGCACCCAGTCCCACCGGTTTGAAAAGCAGCAAAACAGATACAGCATAAACACTTACATGATGTATCACTAAACTACATCAGACTTAACCTCCAACAATTGCTCTCTGTGAGGGGAGGGACACCAGCTGTAAGGTCCTGGCCGTGCCATTGTTCAAAGGGCAATCCAGTTGCAGACAGTGTACCTCCAATGCTCATTAACAAAGAGATAACATGATCACTGTTAAAAAGAAAACTATTTCCATTCAAACAGTGCCTCACATATGCCACCATTGACTGTACTGGGATTATTTACTCCAGTAAAGCTTTACATAACCCTAACAGACCAAGTTCAACACCTGTTCAAGACTACTTTAATTTATAATGGCAATTCCCTGTTTAGTTCTGATTTGACAAAAACTAGCTTACACTATCTACACAAAATGAGATCCTATTTTGCTATTGTAAATTTGTAAACAATTAATAGTTAGGAAACAGTATACATCGTCTTCATTAGTCTGCATGAAACATCAGAGATACAGAAAGGTTCTTTCTTAGAACAGTAACACATCAGTACCTAATCATTTGGAATGTTAAATACCAAAAACATCAGGGATTGTAATCAGCAAAATACAAATACTGGGAGAACAGGTATTAGGATCTATTTTCCTTCCGTGTTATAGATGTTTACCTTTGCAACTCCAGCCCTATGAGCACCCTGTGATTCCATGTATGCTAAGTATTTGTTGAATTCCCTGAATTCATCCATTGAAGGCCTAAAAGTCATGATTTTGCAGCTTGGGTTCGGAGGACTATCTGAGATGACAGCAGCCATTCTGATTTACTTTCAATCCAACCTAAAAAAAAGAAAAAGAAGAAAAAAAAAATAACATACCCTGTAGAGTATAATCTGTTAAACAAATTGAGATTTAACATACTTGGTTTCAGACATGAAAAAAGCTTTTAAAATCATCTGCCCAAGCTAGTATAAAAGGTACAAAGCAAATGTTTACTTTTTCACTTTACTCTTTCAAGAATACTCAGCTTTTACCCAGTACAAACACTGTTGTGACATGTACACAGCGCAGTCCAAACCTCTATTTATACAGCACGTATTCTCAAGTTAACCTGGCATATCCCTGTGAAGATCCACCCGGATGTTCTCTATCTAGAGATTTATATTACACAGGTACAATCTAGAGTAACAAAACCATATGTTTGATAAAATATCACTATTCCCATTTAGTAAATGGTAAACAGCAACTACTCACTTTCCCACTCATATTGTAAATACAGAGGAAAAGCATTTTATTTCCTAGCTCTCACATCACCATTTTAGCAACAGGACTACACCACTCCTCATTCTCTGAAAGCTCTGCAACAGAAAACAGTACGCAAGTGATACACATAAAATCAGCATTTCTTCTTATCTCAGTTTAATGAGACAGAAGTGTTTTGCTAAGGAGGATGAGTTATAAGGAAGATCAAAACTCCTCCCTCTAAGCAACTGTAAATCTCAAATTAAGAGGCTCCAATTGAGAAAGTGTGAAGAAAGGAAAAATAACAGTCCTTCATTAAAGGACATATGTGTATTGGCAGAACAACAAGATAACACAAAACAAACCCCCAACCAAACAATAATCCTATACCCCAAACTCCCCTCCAATGAAAAGTAAACAGTTCAGTTTGTGCTTTTTGGTGCAATTCTAATCACAGTCAGCAGGGGGCGCTGTTGGATCTCTGGAGATGCAGAGCCTGCAGTGCTCAGGGTTGGCCGACAGGAGGCGCTGTTGGGCTCTGGCAGTCGCCACGTGGGTGCCCCGGGTGTGCTAGGGGGGGCCGAAATGGAGCCCTTCTCTCCCCCTCATCGGGAAGGGGAAAAAGAAGAAAGAAGGGTTCTTC
>VXAY01000249.1:5936-19978 GCA_013399855.1 Oxyruncus cristatus | reverse complement strand
ATGCCACACACTGTAACTATACAGTTTGCTTGTACGTCAGTGTATTAGCCACTAATTTCATTAGCTTCATGTGTCTTCTAGCTTTGTATGAATCACTGCACAAGAAAGCTGTATGTGCAAGATAAGATGCCTTTACGTCTTTCTACGCTTCATGGTCCTACTAGTATTTCAAAATGTAGTCTGCTTTTTGGAACTTTATTTTTCCTCTCATTTTGCATCCCAGCTTTACCTAGCATATCACTTTCCATTCTTAGCAATTAATTGCATTTCTTTACCCACATTTCCATCTTCAGTAGAACTCTATTTCCCTCCCTACATTATATTCCATCCCTGCTTGAATTTAAATTATCTATTTTACTGCAACTATGTGTCCAGCTTTTGGCTGAGACACAGTTAATTTTCTTCCTGAAAAACCACCGCACTGTGGCAGTGAGGTTGTTTTGGATTCAGTATGAGAATAGAGTTGGTAACACAAGGATGTTTCAGTTGTTGTTAAGCACTGCTTACTCTGAGCAAGGCCTCCCATGCCATGAGAGTGAGCAGGTACAGAAGACACTGCGAAAGAGCACGGCCGGGACACCACACTCCAACTGGGATACTCCATGCCATAGAACACAGTGCCCAGTACATAAACTGGGGATTTAGTCATAACGGGCCAACACCTGCCTGAGGACAGGCTGGGTAGCGGTCAGTGGATGGTAGCCAATTGTGAGCATCACTTGTTCCACTTGAGTCCTCTCTCTTTCCTTTTCATTGCAATTGATAGCAGTATATTTTATTTTGTTTCAATTATTCAACTGTTCTCATCTCAACCCACAAGTTTTACTTTGTTTTTCCAATTCTCACCACTGGAGGTGGGGTGGGAAGTGACACCTTTGCAATCTGGGGTTAAATCACGACACTTACCCATTCCAAAAATCAGCACCACTTTGAGAGTATTTTTGCATTTAAATTACAAAGTCAATATAGGCAAATACACCTTGACATGTGTAAGTGGGATAACTTTCCTCAGTCGTAAACAGCTGGCTTGTATACAATATATCATTTATTCCCATCTCTTGAAGTTCCACATATAATCTTGCTGATATGACCAGTCCCGGGAAAATGAAACTTGGATTTATGACCAAGGTGAAGTTATGTTTTCCTTCACTGCAAAGTGCAATAGAGACTGTTTACTATCTGTAATGGTTCACTCACAGTAAAGTGACACTGAAAATGTAATCAAACAGGATATGTGCCTTCCCTTTACAAAATCACCTTTTAGGCTTTCACCTTCCAATGTATTAAATAAGTATAAACATAACTCAAATACACACACACACACACCCCTCCCTCTAACAACAAAACCCTTTGCTATTTCTTCACTGCAAAAAAAATTAGTAGTCCTCCATTATTCACCATTTTATATCTTTCAATCCATTCCACTGACTGAAAACAAGACACCCAGCACTCAGTAGTTATTTCATCATAGCACATAGGTAAAAATCCTTCCCTTAATTCTTTCCATGTTCTGCAATAGTATCAGTGAGGTTTTGGGGCACTTTGCAGGGGAAGAGGAAAGAGAGGGGGAAATGAAGGAGAGGGGAGGAATGGGGCATAGAAGAGTTAATTTATTCTATCGTTTGGTTTGATTTTTCTTTTAAAGCAAATTACTTGAGCATCCACTTATGAATTTGTCTTCTATTTCACTAATATTCTTTGCTGTAGTGAACAGAGAGGACTTACCTGCCTAGTTCTAAATCTAGCATTCCCAAATCAAGCCAAGGATTCTAAATGCACTGACTTTATTTGGGAGAAGGGAGTATGCCGCAAACAACAACAGCTGGAATTATTTTCAGTTAACCAATAACTGAATTGTTGTCTCACTACTACAACATCTCTCAGACATGTCAAAGTCTAATCAGAGCAACTATTTCTGCTTAATTCAATGCGGTATTTGTAAACAATACTAAACTAGGAAGATAGCTGATAGACCAGTGGGTCACGCTGCCATCCAGAGGGACCCTGACAGGCTGAAGAAAATGGGCTGGCAGGAATCTTGTGCAGTCCTGCACCTGGGCAGGAATAACCCCAGGCACATGGGGTGCATGATGGAGGCTGAAGGCTGAAAAGCAGCTTTGCTGGAAAGGCCTTCGAGAGTTTTGGACACCAAATGGAACACAAGCCAGCAACATTCCCATGCAGCAAAGGTAGTTAACTGTGTCCTGGCCTGCACCGGGAGGGAGGCTGACAGCAGATAAATTAAGCACGCCCAGAGTATTGCGCCTAGTTTTGGGCTCCCCAACACAAGCACGATATGGAGCTAGCCAGCATGCAACAAAAAGCACTATGACTATGACAAAGAGACTGGAGCATCTCCCTGGTGAAGGCAGGCTCAGAGAGCTGGGATGATTCAGCCTAGAGAAGAGAAGGCTCTTATCTATGTGTATAAACATGTAATCAGATCATAGACTGTGATTAGAATTGCACCAAAAAGCACAACATAGAATGGTTGGAAGGAACCTAAAATGTCATTTAGTTGCAAATCTCCCTGCCAGAAGCAGGGATGCCACCCACTTGATCAAGTTGCTCAGAGCCCTATCTAACCTGGCCTTGGACACTTAAAGGGATGGGGAGTCCACAACCTCTCTAGGTGTCCTGTTCCAGCACCTCACCACCCTCATAGTAGACAAGTTTCTTCCTAATATCCAATCTAAAACTACATTCTTTCAGTCATTCCCTCTTTTCCTATCACTACACGCCCTTGTAAAAAGTCTCTCTCCAGCTTTCCTGTAGCCCCTTTCAGGTACTGAAGGGCCAAAAAAAGGTCATCACAAAGCCTGCCTTGTCTAGGCAGAACAATCGAAATTCTTTTAGTCTTTCCTCATAGGAGAGGAGTTCCATCCCTCTAAACATCTTCACAGCCTTCCTCTGGACTTGCTCCAATGAGTTTATGTCCTCCCTGTGCTGAGGACTGCAGGCGTGGAAGGAGCACTCCAGAGGTGGCCTCACCAGTGGATGACTGTAAAAGAGGGAAACAGGTTTTCTTCAGTGGTGCCCAGTGCCAAGATGTCATGTTTTAACCCCCTGGGAAATAAATTAACTATGGATCAGAAGACAATAGGTTTCCCAGCTGCTTGGCTTCCTAACCTTTTAATTCCAAACTGCTAGCCCCATTTGCCCAGCATCAGAGCAGCCAGGTGGTAATACATTCACCTGGACAACAGTTGAAATCCTTTCATATCTCCTACAGCTCACTCAAGCATAGGAAAGTTACTTCTTTTGTTTCTTCCTCCCGTTCCTGTGATAGCCCTGTTAATGGCTGCCATGATGTTCCTGGTGCTTCACCCTCTTTGTCTTCCTTTACTAAAGCTCTTTTACAAGGTGATTTTCACATAATCTCTTTTTCTGTACAGGGGCAACTGATACCAGCACATATTGGCCTATCACCAGGGCTGGAGCATCTCCGACGCCGTTGCTCTGTTCTCAGACTCAGAGATCTTCCCTCCCCACCACCAGCACTGAGCACTGGTGAACAGGGCTTGGCCAGCCTGGGCCAAGCCCCAGCACATCTGGGTCTCTCTGAAATGCTAGGGTGATAGCTCATCTCTTCCGATACTTTACTATTTTTTTCTGGATTCTGCATTTATTAAGAGGTGAAATTCCTAAACACTGGAAGTGCCCACTGTCCTAGGGACTTGTCCACACCATCCCACACACCCTCTCATTCATAACCGTCCTGCCTTGGGGCAGATTACTGGGTGATGTTCTTAAACAATTGTGTAGCCTTAAACAAGACTTGAATCATATGCAGTAACATGCTGGCTCCTAGCAAAAGGACCAGGTTGGTTTCAAGGGCATTCAAAAGATATTCCAAAATTTTTAAAATTCTCGAATGCTACTGTAAGAAGCCTCGAGGAAAAGGAAGGAAAGAACAAAAAAAAAAGTAGGAAGATATCTCCCCCATAAATTGGAGAAAAGGCCAAAGGTGTGATTATTCATCACTCCCAGTAGATGACTACCAAAGTACAGAGGCAACTGCAATACTGAATACACATACCAGATTCGTCTCCCAAACCACAACACTCACATCATAAACCAATACTACAGAGTACACCCAAATTATAGTCTTAGCTAAAGCCCCAAGGAGGATAAACAGCACCACAGAGAACACATACTGCAAGTAAGTAATTACACAACACACCTCTGAGAACAAGCACAACAGCTCTCATAGCAAATAAATCAACATTGTAACCAGTAACTATTAAACCAATACAATTAATTGCTTATAAAAAATTTGTTTCAACATGCTCTGGTCAGCTCNGAAAAGGCCAAAGGTGTGATTATTCATCACTCCCAGTAGATGACTACCAAAGTACAGAGGCAACTGCAATACTGAATACACATACCAGATTCGTCTCCCAAACCACAACACTCACATCATAAACCAATACTACAGAGTACACCCAAATTATAGTCTTAGCTAAAGCCCCAAGGAGGATAAACAGCACCACAGAGAACACATACTGCAAGTAAGTAATTACACAACACACCTCTGAGAACAAGCACAACAGCTCTCATAGCAAATAAATCAACATTGTAACCAGTAACTATTAAACCAATACAATTAATTGCTTATAAAAAATTTGTTTCAACATGCTCTGGTCAGCTCTCTGGTTATCTCAATCCTTCATGCCCGACATCGGTGCCAAAATGGGCAGTGACAGTTTAACCCCAACCAGCAACTAAGTACCATCATTCCCTTACCCAGGGGGAGAATCAGGCAACAAAATAAAACTCATGGGCTAAGATAAGAACAGTTTAATAACTGAACAAAGCAAAATTTATTATCATCACAGAGAGAGAGAGATAAAACCCAAAAAAAAAAAAAAAAAAAGTGATGCACATCATAGTTGCTCATCATCTGCTGATTGATGCCAAACCTGTGCCTGAACCTCGATTAGCCACTCTTCAGAGTAACTCTNATTGCTTATAAAAAATTTGTTTCAACATGCTCTGGTCAGCTCTCTGGTTATCTCAATCCTTCATGCCCGACATCGGTGCCAAAATGGGCAGTGACAGTTTAACCCCAACCAGCAACTAAGTACCATCATTCCCTTACCCAGGGGGAGAATCAGGCAACAAAATAAAACTCATGGGCTAAGATAAGAACAGTTTAATAACTGAACAAAGCAAAATTTATTATCATCACAGAGAGAGAGAGATAAAACCCAAAAAAAAAANAAAAAACCAAAAAAAAAAAAAAAAAAGTGATGCACATCATAGTTGCTCATCATCTGCTGATTGATGCCAAACCTGTGCCTGAACCTCGATTAGCCACTCTTCAGAGTAACTCTCCCAGTTTATGTACCAGGCATGATATTTCATGCTATGGAATATCCCTTTGGCAGTTCAGGTCAGCTGTCCTGGTCAGCTCCCTCCCATGTTTTCATTTAGCTCCTCACTGGAAAAGCATGAGACGCTGAAAAATCCTTGACTTAGGGTAAACACTTCTGCTTGGTAACAACCCAAACATCAGTGTGTTATGAGCATTATTTTCACACTGAATCCAAAACACAGCACTGTACCAGCTACTAAGAAAAAAATTAACTCTCTCCCACACAAAATCAGGACACAAGACAAATGGCAATTGGCACAAACCGAAACAGAGGAAATTCCAACTGAACATCAGAAAACAGTTTCTCACTGTGGGGGTGGGGTGGTCATACACTGGATGAGGTTGCCCAGAGAGGTTGTGGAGTGTCCCTCCTTGGAAATATTCAAAAGCCAGTTGTCCTGGTTCCAGCCAGGATGGGGTTAATTTTTTTGCAATAGCTGGGAGGCAGCATGGCCAGGACCCTAATGGAATTCAATACCACCTCAGGTCATTGCCAAGGGTAGGGAAAAGGGACCCTCTTCCAGGGAGAAGGGGTTCCTACCGGTGAGAAAACGCGGTGGGGAAAGACCATCTGTGTTTGTTTATTGTCGGGGGCTCCACAGTGAGCATTTTTTGCATGTGAATAACTTTCTCTTTCTGTACACTTTCGTTAGTAATATTGTTGCTGTTTCTGTTTGGTTTCTTATCTCATTCCTATGTCCAATAAACCCGTGATCTTCACCTTTTGTGCCTCCAATTCTCAACTCCTTCACGCAGCAGCGGGATGGGGGAGGGGAAAGGGGAGCGAGAGAGAGGCATGTGGTTCGGAGAGCCTCGGTGGGAACGCTGAATTGGGAGTACCATTCCTAAAACAGGACACCAGTTCAACACTTTGTGAACAATGCACTGCAGCTGAGCCTGCTTAGTGCAGGGAGATTGGACAGGATGATCTTCGGACATGCCTTCCAACCTCCACAGTTCTCTGATTCTAAACTATTCCTGCCTGTTGCTGTAAATTAAACACTGTAGCTGCACAGCTAAACAAAAAAAGTTACAGTGACAAATTAATATTAATTATGACAACTCATACAAGCACACAGTAACAGATATGACCTACATCACCTTCCACTACATCACAGACGATGCCCATTTCCAAAAGCATTTCCATAAATTGATTTACCAATTTACTTAATCAGTTGCTATGTAAATGTATTAAATTAAATCATCCATACAGAAAGCCAGTGTCAAAAGGAAACGTAATATCAACCTTTTTATCCTAGTTTTGCCTATGTGTGCAGAACATAAGAACCACAGTGCCTGGATGTGTTCCAACAAACCTGATGCTCTATCTCCTTTGGAATTCCATTTGTCTAAGTTGAAGGGGTGTAAGTTTGAAATATATCTGACTTCCTACGTTCCTTCTGCAAAGCAGTAAGGACACAAGAAAAAGCCATATCGAAGTGATTCAGCTACCAGAAAAACTGCAAGATGATTTTGAAATCAGTATCTGATTTCAAGCACCAACCTCAACAAGCTTATTATGACATGAATTAGTATGATAAACACTCAAATAAAACATCTCACCAAAATATACCAGTTTTAATAGCTTTAAAAACAGCAATGTACCATATGGACTGAATATATCCTAACACCTAGCCACAATGAAGAAATGAATTTAAAGATTGTTAATCAAATTAATAACCAGTGATTAACTCATGCTAGCTTCAACAATCACACATCAGCATTCTTGTCTGGCCACTAGATTCCTAAAAACCTTTTTGTAAATATACTAAGAGGATTATCCTCCTGCTTCTTTGGAATTAAGAAAAGGTGCAAGCATACAACTGAATTGTACGGAGATGAACTTCAGTTTGTATCACAAGCAGAATAACTATCAACACATCATGAATACGCGTACAGCACTGGAAAGGCAGATTTTTTGCCCAGCTTCACTGCAGTGTGAAAAACACAAATCCTGTATTTCACAAGATCTTTTTTTCACCAGCTTCCATGCATCTTAGGCCCCTAAGCAATGACCACACAGACCAATCAGCTTTTTTTGGCACAAATAAACTGTCCAATCCAAGCTCTTCTTCCACAGTAAAAAATGCCTTTTCATTAACTTCATTAACTGGGTAAAACTGCTCTTTTGATAAGCACAATGTTTGTAAGAACACACCTTGCGCAGTTTCTACTATATAGCATCCTAAGTGTAAGAGGCAGAAAGAACATAAAGCCTATGCAGTAACTGTTATGCTAGAAGTCCATTTATTAGATGTTGCTACTCATTTTATGATTTCTTAGTAATTTAACACCCTTACAACTACGATCTATTAGTAGGAACTTCTTCAACTCATTTCACATATCATTTGTTCATTACAAATGCCAATCTGAAACAGTAACCATCAATACTGAGTTACAGGTTTTAAATTTAAGGCAAAAAAAAAAAAACTGCAACCTTCACTACATCATACCAACTTTCAGTATCACAGTATTATTTCTATGCCTTAACACTAAGCTGACAGATGTACTCTGAAGGCTATCCACTTCTTTTTCCTTTTAGAGTAAGATGAACAAACCAGTACTTTGAGATCCACCCATCAGCAGGAGGGAACCAAAACTTTCTGGCTTTAAAAGACACAAGACAAATTATTGACAAACTATTTCTTCCAAAGACGCTTTGTGGGAGCCATCTCTTGACTGCCCAATTTGGCCCCTCTACTGAAAGCACTGCTGAACAAGAAAGGAGGAAAAGCACAGCCAGCTCTGCCTACTGTGCTACACACAAAATTATTAGCTAAAATGGAAAAGTTCTAAACAACTACAGACCACTTATGTCATACCTGTGTCATGTGGTTGTATTTCGAAAGATAAAGTTATTTATTATTTCTGTGTGTTCTAATACATAAAATATCAACGTCCACAACCTTCACTCAGCAATCCAAATTAAACAAATCACATAAAGCAAGCTCCAGTAGAAGAGAAAAAGAAGGCAGACAGGAAGACAAGAGATCAAATCTCTGAAGGTCATTGCTCCTCTCAGATGAATTAGCTAAAACACACATTCTTGCCTTTTTCTTCTGTTGCAAATTTTCACCCACATGAACTATGGGATAACAAGCATTTGAGGAAGAATTAACCCTGAGAATTTTTTTTTTAACAGCTAAAAAAAAGAAAGTAACTTTGTCGAGAGAAAGGCATGCACAAAAAGCCACAACATTTTTCTTGAGGCTGATCTGAAAGAAAAAAAGAAGTAATATATTTGAAAGCAGTTGTCAGATACAGAAGTTTTCAAACTAAAAAAATACAAGATAAGCATTCACATTATGAAGTACTAGCTGCCATTTTTCGGGAATCATTCAATAAGAACACTTTATTGACAAAATCTGAAGAAAATTATGATTAGCTCCCCTAACCTCCTGTTTGCACGTCCTGTTTTGCAAAATAAAGATGTCTGTACCACCAGCTCTGCAAGAGCTGGAAAGGAAACTAGTAGGAAACCATGTCTTAATCTACAATAATTCAAGCAGCAATTTCATCTACAACATGGGTAAACACTCCAGAGAAGATTCACTTCTGCATTTTCTTACTTTAAAGATTTTAGCATAATCTGTAAGTAGGTACCATCCAATTCTCTATATTGTTTGACAAATTTAATTCAAAGATGCAAGATACTACACAAATGCATGGTTCATGACTACAGGAATTACTTTAAGGTAATTGGAAACATAAAAGCACAGTTTGCATGTTCAACTATTACCGAGCATGCAAATAGTTAATTCTCAATGTAATTTGGTTTTGCACAGTTACGTTTGAATTATTCCTTTAATCACAGTAAATGTGCAGGCAAATTATGTCTGCCTCTTTTACGTACCTGGCTTTGAAAGAGATCCTATCTACCAGAAATTCCAAATCTGTCAATTAGATTATTTGATTGTATTAACTGATAAAAGAAATACATGGGACATAGAGTTTTGTATTTGTGATATGAGGCCAAATGTCATAGTTAGGTATGCATTCCTCAGACATCTACCATCATCAGGAAGAATCAATTTAAGTTTTGAAATGTTAGGAGTATTATAGGCTATTTTAATAGACTACAAACACTTAAGAAACCAGGAATCCGGGTAGGTAACCATATTCTGAAGCTCCTGAAACCACCTCAATTTTACTGTAAAGCTCTGAGTAGTTTGCAAACTTCATTTCTATTTTGCATTTCTAAGTTTGGTACTAGCCTTACAGAAAAAATATTGCAAAAAAATATAAAAATGCCTTAATTTGAACCCATAAATATTGAACTGAAAAATCATGTGAATTCATTCCACAGACATTCTTTTCCCACACCAGGCTCACAGCATGAAAACCATCTTGAAATAATTGATCTAGGACAAAGGGCAAGAAGAAAAACAAGATAGAAAAAGTACTTTTCTCATTTTTATTTGCAACCTATTGTCACAGGAGAGAGTGGAAGGCTTAGACAAGTTATTAAAGAAGCCCTGCCGCAGAGTCAGGAGGTACAAAAAGGATTCCCTTGCTTTTTAAACTTCTTCTCAGAGAAAGGTTTAGGTGCAGCTCAATCAGTCCTATCTTAGACTGTGTCAACGGTTTCAATTTAAAGAATTATAGAGGTGTGATTAAATCACTTTGTCCTGTAGGTTTTTACAATGGCAAAACGGATATATTTAAGTAAAATGAACTATTTACTATGACAAGTGAACAGACATGTGAACAGACGAAAGATCTTAATCAAAATTATTTACTACACAGTGTAAAAGCTAAAAACCTACTAATAGGGCATCATATAACATAAAGCAGTATAGGGCACTGTAACAAAGCAATTATATTAAAGCCACTGTATCAAAGTTAGCAAAAGAAACAATCATTAAGTAGAGATTGATATAATTCACAATACAAGATAGCAGGCATAATTCTCTTTTCCTCTTAACCCCAAGGGAGTAACCCTGAAGATGCGTCCCTGCTTCCCGGGAGAAGCTCCACACTTCACGAAAATATGTGGAAGAGTCTGCCACATGAAAGCTGGACTGGGCTTTTAAAATTATAAAGTGATGGACTGGTAGCCACAGATTTACAGGCCAGTGACTAGCTTATCTGTAAAATCCTGCTTCAAAAACCAGGATGTGTATTTGAAGCCTCGTGAACCTGGCTGGTTTTAGCATAATTCAACACCAAGACAGCACCCTGGCTCCAGCAGTAGAACTTGCATAATGGCCTGCATAATGGGCTGCTTAATGCCTTGCACTGTATGCATTCTCTGATCGGATTCTAGGCCTTATCGGGCAGGCCACCCTGCCCCACCCACGTTTCAAGAGTTTTTTCTTTCTTTTTAAGGAAAACACAGGTATGAAATCCATACTCCTAGTCAGAAGCAGCATGTAACAGGCTTCAGCAACAGCAAGTCAGATCAATTAAGTTTCCACAGCTGCTAACAGCGGGCATCTAGTAAATAGTAAGTGTAGGAGTAGCTTATAATACACTTTTTCAGAATACCATCTAATTCTTCAGCAATATATTTCAAGAAATCCTCAGAACAGAGGATATTACTCGCATTTGGTGGAGTTTGATAATTTTCCCCCACAATTCTGAACCTTTTTAGGCTTTCGTATCCAAAACATCTCATGACATAGCACTCAACACTATGCTAAGTGATGTATATTTTGAGTATTTCACGTTTTAGTTTTATCTGATGTCTCATGTTTACACTGGGAACAGTTATCTAACTGCTCATATTTACTTTCTCATATTTACACTTGACTTACAGATCTCTACCACGGTCTCACGCAGTAAATCTCTTCCAAGCTGAAAACTTCTAGTCTCACCATAGAAAATCCACTCCACACTTCCAATCATCATTGTATCCTATTTCTGGATCTTTACTAGTTCCACTAAATTATTTTTAGTCATGGGAAATGGATATTAAAGCTGCAAGCACTATTCAAGATGCAAGTAAACCATGACTTCACACAATGGTGTAATAACATTATCAAATTTGGGTGCAAGACTCACAGAGTCCGGACAGTAGTTTGGCCTAGCTCTCAGTTTTCAAAAGGCTTCTTTACAAGTACCCAAAAGTTCAGAAAATACTCATTGCTAATGCAGTCTGCAATATTGATGGGGATAGAAAATGCAGGTGGTGGATATGAACTGCTTCTTGATTAAGGACTTTCAAACAATTCCACTAGGTCTGTCATTTCTGCCAATACACATCTCTCAAAATAATCTCCCTAACTCTGTGGTATGTAGTTAACTGCTTTTGCAGATCTCCTCCCAAAAGATACTCTTACATCTTGGATTTCACAACTCCTTAACGTCAAAACATATATATTCCTTTCAACCCAAGGGAATGACATGAAGCTGCATCAGGGGAGGTTTGAGCTGGATATTAGGAAAATATTCTTCCCCCAGAGGGTGGTTGAGCACTGGAACAGGCTCCCCAGGGAAGTGGCCACAGCATCAAGCCTTGCAGAGTTCAAAAAGCTTTTGGACAATGCTCTCAGGCACATGGTGTGACTCTTGGGGTGTCCTGTGCAGGGCCAGGAGTTGGACTTGTGGGATCCTTGTGGGTCCCCTCCAAATCAGGATATTCTATGATTCTACAATTCTGCAAAGATTCGTATACCTCAGTAAATGCAAAGGACATTTCCACAGGGACAACAAAAGAACATTGTGAGTTTAGAACTTTCACCAACTCAAATATAAGCCATACCTACAACCTTCAAGGCAACAAATCAGTTAAGAAAAAGCTTCTCTTTTATTATTAATTAATAATATTCCAAATTTTAGAGATTTTTACTGATCGCAGTTTTGAAAGATTTATCATCATTGATTCAAATCAAATACTCCAAATACGTCATTGAATCCAACCAAACATAAGGAGTTTGACTCATAAAACTTAGGGAGTGTCTTACACTTCTTTATTTCTATACCTTTATTCGTAGCTCAGTTAGCAGACTTCTACATCCTTTTGAATGATTCCTGCAATCATCCAGGGAACTGGAAAATACCCCATTTTAACAGAATGACAGTAATACAACTTCACGTAGACTAAAATTAGGTATTAGGGTGGGCTTTTCTAATTTATATTGAGTAAGATAAAAATACGACCTTTATGAAACATACTTGACCAAAACTGACACCACCACAAACCCCATTCACATTCTGTTCAGCATCATGCTGATGAAACATATATTAGCATAAGAAGTCTAAGAAAAAAGTTAGTAAATAACTGAATTAACTGCAAACTAAGAATGAGACCAATCCAGAGCTGGGTAAACTCAGAAAGGCTTACATCTACTCAATTCAACATTTTTTTTCTAAGTTACATATAAAATCATATTTTTTACTAAGTACTGTGTCTCTCTCTTACTAATACCTTAGGAATACTCTAATAATTAGCAGTTGACAACATAATTTTCTGATTTGAGTCACTGTGGTGACTGTGCATTCAGATTTAGCGCGGAACTATTTAACTGATTTGCTTAGAAATCGGGTCAAGAGGTACAAAATTCTGCATGCAATACTCATCAGTAATTAAGGACTTAAACTTACAGGATTTTAATTTTTTTCCATTTCATCCTACTTACCATTTAGAAAAAAAAAAAAAAAGAGAGACCAAACAAATTACTTTTTAAAACCAACACTGACTGAAGATTTTTCCCTCATCTATATCCTAATCCAACAGCTATTTACTCATGTCCACGTATTTGGATGATACCTATTGTTTCCTGAGTCAGTCTCTGGAAAGGAAATAGCTTTTATACACATCTGCATCTGCACTTAGCTAATAGAAAACGATCAGCTGCCAGCAATCAGTACACCAACACCACTCCAAACCGCAATCGAGAAAGGGGCAGTGGTTCAATTTACTATCATTTCAACTACTGAAAAGGAAATCGCTTGTGTTTTCCATTTTCTTGTGTTTGAAAGGTACTTGCCTGAAGCAATGCCATCAGCTTGTTATCACAGTTCAAGGAAAAGTAAGGATAAAGCCTAAGACAAATGTTACACCACGGACACAAAAACAAATCCCGTTGCAGAGTGACGAAAAATGGCCTCTCTTAGGCTGCTAGAAAGTTTCATTCTTATGGGAAACATTTCAGCTTAAAATGTAACCACCCTTGCCAGTTGATAACTATAGTGCAAAGAATCATAAATCTGCAAAACCGTAGTTTAAAAATTTTTTAAAAAATGCTGTTTCCTCTCCGAGCTAGTATCATTTTTAACAAACATCCAATATTTTTGGACATCCATTATTTTTCCTAATACAGTTAAGCTATCAGAAATAATTTTTTGTATGCACTTCACATTTCAGATTGCCAGCTAAAATCCACTAAAGAAGAGAGAAAGCTCATTAAGAGAAGACTATTGTGGAGGCACAGAGCCCTGATCCCAAAACCAGCTCCGAAAGCGTGTAGCACTATAAACACAGACAGACACAAGTGGAACCGGCGCTCAACTGAGCATTTTGCTCAGCGCCCAACTTCAAAGTCCTAGCGACGTGCAGGAACGAACGAACTGCACGAAACAGAGACTGTAAGAAAAGCCCACAATAACTTCAGCACAGCGCTGAAGGACACGGAGAGAGGTAACGCCGTGTGTCGCTCCCCTCACACACCTCACACGCGCGGGGAACCCGCCCGACCCCGCGGGGCGCTCCCGCCGGCCGCGG
>VXAY01000247.1:89964-110126 GCA_013399855.1 Oxyruncus cristatus | reverse complement strand
GCCAATTTTCACCTGCCGTATGGATTCTGTGAGGCCTTGAAAGCAGTGTATGGACCCACACACCAGGTTCAAAGCCCTTTACTCAGCGCAGATGGTCAAACGCTTCTCACAGATAAAAATTCCATTCTGAATCGTTGGTCTGAACACTTTCAGACTCTTTTCAGTACCAACCGTGTAGTTCAAGGCTCCGCAATTCAGTACATTACACAACAACCGGTAAAAAATGAGTTGGATATTGCCCCTACTATGGGAGAAACTCTTAAGACCATGCAGCTCTGAGATTACAAGACTCCAAAAAGAGCATCAAGGCAAAACATGTTTTTAAAAAAAAAAAAGTGAGACACTAAATTGCTTAGGTATACATATCTATATCTTGGGTAGGCACATATAAATGTGCTTGTAGACAACAACTTAAACACTAAGCCTAGTACAGAATCTTTTTCACTTCCATGGGTAGTTTTAGACATACTTTGCATAATTTTAAAGGTCTAATAACTGAAGGAGTTACAGTGAAAGAAGTGGGATATCATTTCCAAAAGTTATATTTGCTCAACTTTCAAGCGAATACTAATTTTATAATCTGTTCTTATTTCTTCTTGGCCTCTCAAGGACCATAAGTATTATACTTAATAAGTTTAACACTTTTAATGGTCTTTAATTAGAAGCTGCAATAGGCAAACACAAGGTGGGTTTAATATTTTGTCCCCTTAGGAAAACCTTAAACCTTAAACAAAGTAAAACTGCATGTTGGAGGTGCAAAGTAGAGGAAAATACTCATTGAAATTTTAAATTCTGCTAAAAAAAAAGTTACTAAACATTGAAAATTAAATTAATTTAACAGTTCTTCCTGACCAAAATGACCCTTTGCAGGCATTTTGGTTTAAACATGGTAAATTTAACTTCAGAGGTAAAACACTAAAATGCATTTTGTATTTGCTGCCATATGTCACAGGCATATGTTTTGCCCTCCCCTTGCCCAGGCTTTCCCCTGCCCGCCCGTGGCTGGGGGGCTCAGCCGTGCCCTTCTCTCCCGCCCGCCCGTGGCTGAGGGGCTCAGCCGTGCCCTGCGCTGGGGCCACTGGAGCCGCTGGAACCGGCGGTGTCCGGGCGGGGCAGCCCTGGATGCTCCACACAGGGACAGCCCGGCACGACTTCTGTGCTGTCACCACTGCTGCAGGCACCCAGACACCTGCGTCTATATGGCAACATGCTCAGCTCGTGTATATTAAAACAGTTTTTTTATCATTTCCTTGTCCATGTGCCAATAGTTCTCAGTATTTTAAATTACACACCATGTTCATACTTAGTTTTAATCTATGAGTGCTTTGCAAATTACACTTTTCAGAACAGTTTGGGGATTTCACTTCATGTTTTTCCACACCCATTCATCTAATTACTTTCAAATGCTATTCCGTTATGCAAATATTTTTCAAGTTACTCATAAACTAGTGTAAGTACGAGTAGGGACAAGTCCTCCTTTCTCTATCAAGTAATTGAAGGCTACACATCTAATGGTATTGAGTGCTACAAGGTAGCATGGTAAATGCAAAATACTGGGAACGTACGAATCATAGAACCACAGAATCTCCTGAGGTGCACGAAGTGCAATGATGTCTGTCAGTTGTCAGGAATACTTAGAGGGAGGATAGTCTAAATTATGGCCATCCTTCCAGAAGGTGTAAAATCATGAATAAGATGCATTTTGCTTCCTTTATGAAGAAGAGCTATAGCTCTCTTGGGTAGTTTTTATTTAGAGGTTGAATGTGATTTTGCATTCTACTTAAAATGGCATCATGCTTCAAAATAGTATAAGAAACTGGGAAATAGTTTAGTCTGAACTCTCCAGCTCCTTGCAGTTCAATTTATCTTTCAATTTTAAAATTGTATGTGCTTGTCACAAAAAAATAGCCCAAAAAAGAAAGACTGATAAAACTGAAATGATTAATATTCAAAGCCACAACTCAGGAAAAGTAGAGTGTACTTCATCACAGTACATTCATTCACTCAAGGGAATAAAAAACATAATAGAAAAGGGAGCTTTAGAAATGTTTACCTACACCTTGTTTGAAATTATAAATGTATAAATAGCCAATAGTTTCACCAACAATTCAAAAAGTGAAGCCCCTTTGGGGCTTTTTTTTTTTTTTAACTCTCTTGATTTTATATTTTTTACATCAGATGCATATGAACTTTTAATTATCCTGTATACCCAGATAACAAGGAAGAGCTGGGAGTAATACTGAAAAGAAATTGGTGACTTGCAACAAAATATCCATGAGGGAGAGAGTTTTAAGAAGTTAAAGTCGATATTCACTCTTTTAAAATGTTTTCCTGTGGGAAGGTTTTCCTTATAAGAGTGTTTTTGTCTGAAGAAAATTAAGGTGAAGCAAAAGGACTGTAAAGGCAAGGTCTTTCAAACCCTCTAATACCTTCTCTTTAAGCAGCGATAAAATGTATCTAAGTCCCTGGTAGATAGAGTGGGATTTGTTTTCAGGAGTAAACAAACATCATTGTCCAACTCGTCAGTGTTACTTCCTCAAACAATTATTTCTGTTTCCTAAGTCTTTTATAAGCTATTCGTTTCAGAGCATTAAAGGAGGACTGGACCATTGAGGGGAAAAAATATGGTCTAATTTATGACAATATTTTGGTCTGTAGCAATTCTAAGTCTACAACTCTAGATGAGTTCCTACACTCAAGTCTGAGAACAGAAGCTGTCTTGCTTTTGTTTCAGAAATTCAATTCACAGACCATCCAGTTGTCTGAAATGCAAATGCAAAGGTACTTTACACATCTGAACACACTCAAGAGCTTAGAAAATTGTTAATGAATGATTAGGTGGCTTGGAATATTGAAAAGGCCATGTCCAAACAGACTGGATGCAAGCAGCTAGAGGGAAAATATGAGATGAAGGAAGATCATGTTCTGGGATATTCATGTCATTGTACTTTTTAAAACTATGAAGTTGCAAAGATTTCTGCCTGCACTGTAAGACTTAGATGGCTGGGAATGCAAAATTTCTGTGTGAAAAAGTTCTGGATACTTGCAGAGATATGAAATAACTGAAGAAAACCTTGGTTCTCAACTGCAATTCTGTTCATCACTTCTGTTCCCCTTATCCAAGTTGTAGAGAAGCCTTGCTTCTTTGAATTGCCTTGCACAGATATTCTGTGCCTTTTTTCTGTTTCTTAGATCTGTGGTCTTCAGTTATGCTATCTGGATTTAGCATTATTTATCATGCAGTGCAGGCCCATGGCAAATTAACTTTTCTGGGGGTCATTATTATTTAAGCAGTAGTGTATGTCCTCTCTCTGCTTCTGAACTTTTATTCCTTCAATCCTGCCTTTCTTTCAACTTGCTTAAGTATATATCTCAAAGCAGTGGGGGGAAGACATAGGCATATTAAGTTTCCTCCTGGTGTAAAGTTAGGAGTAATCTTCACTAACAATATTTTGGTGCCCTCTGATTTTTTTTTTTTTAACCGGAAATATTTGTCCCTTTGTAATAATTCTCAAGCAAATTATGTTTATTAACAAAACAGGAAATAGAGGTTGGACTTGATGATTTGAAATGTTTCAGGGTGAAACTGTCATGAGAAAAAGAAGAAGAAACAAACAAACACAAACTAAATAATAAAAAAACCACACANAGGAAATAGAGGTTGGACTTGATGATTTGAAATGTTTCAGGGTGAAACTGTCGTGAGAAAAAGAAGAAGAAACAAACAAACACAAACTAAATAATAAAAAACCCCCACAAAAAAAACAAACAAAAAAACCCTACTCTGTATAAAATGTTGGAAGACTGCAGGATACATTACAGATGAGAATACACAATACTTTGTCCCTTCCTTGTCCAAAAACACTTGAGTAAAGATGCAACTTTTTTCCTACCGTTTAGTTTAGAAAGTGGCTTCTGTTATGAAAATGCTTTTCTTGGTTTTTTTTCCTAAAATGTTTTTTTTTGGTAATTATATATAATTTAGAAGTACCTATGTTACAATATAAGGATCGGTAGAATAGTTCATGTTGATATGCAGAAACATGAAGTAGTAATAAAGATTTCATCCTTCTGTATTAAGAAACTCATCTTCTAATGACAAGTTTTCCATATCCTTTTTTGAGGTACGACATGTTCTATAGAATATGCACAAACTCAAATTTGTCTCCATGTTTATGATTGTCAAATCTACTACAATGGGATATTTAGGAATTAGGAATATCTAAGAAATATTATTTTGAGGTGAATACAAAAATTCGTAACTATTACTACCTAGGCAATCTTGGTTAGAAAATATCTATCTTAGTAATAGATTATTAAAATGATATTGATATTTTAAATTTTGGAGTGAGAAAATTGACTAATGCAACTGTGTAAGAGTTGAAGTAAACAGGGAGAAAAAAAAGTTTTATTTTTTTAATTTTCTATTTTAACAAGTAGGAATTTAAAGGAATGTCATGGAACAATCCATTTTGAGGAAGGAAACCAAAAAGGTAGATAGAATAAGACAGTGTTCCAGGCCATGTTAGTAAAATTTAAGAAAATTTTAATGAAGTGGAAGTAGTTATAAAGTGTGAAATTAATGTGACAAATAGAATATATGAGCTTCAGGAAAGGTCAAATGGGCATAGTGATACAGACAATAAATATATTTAGGAGGTGACAGAGCCAGAAAAGCTACAGGACTTTTGTAAATTGATATAAATCTTTTTACTTGGAAAATTTCACAGAACTCTCCATTCATGTTGTACTTTAAAAAATACCTGTCCCTCGGAAGAACTACTGTACAGAAATATGGCCACATTTTTACACAATGGTGCTACTGAAGATGCCACAGAGGACTTGGAAATACCTCTAGCAATCAGCAGGATGTCTTAGGTCATTAAAAAAGCATAATGAGACTGCTATATAAATAATACAGTTGAAAGATAAGGAAAATGATTGCTTAATTATCTCTTTAGTTAGGTCAGGTTATTTGACAGATCATTCTCTGTGTGCCAAGAGTGGCATTTTGTCTAGTAAAAGCCAAGTTAAAAAAATTTAATAGCTAGAGGACTGTGGAGGGCTGTGACACTGGGAAGAGCTGCATAGGATTAATCAAGGCTCACCATTTAAGAATAATGGAAGAAATTTCAATAACACTGATGTATTTCCTAGGAAGGGATAATGACATGCCGTAGAAAACAAAGTCATTAAAGAGTAAGGAATACTATTTCAAGTTCTGTGTAAGACTATGTACCATAAAAGAGAATTAGGAAGTTTTCTAGGGATAATGTAGAATTCTTTCTACTGTCAAAAGAAGAAAGCAGGAGCTAATAGTGCAAAAGGCAAGGGCTAAAACTTCATGAAAATAAACTAGTTCTGGGGGAAAAAAAAAAAAAAAAGAATGCAAAAGATCTCTGTTGTTCAAAACAAAACAAAACAGAAAGAATAGAGGGGTTTGGTATAAATGATTAGGCAGTAGAAAAACACACAAGGAAAATGAAATACCAGTAGCATTAGTAATATAGTATATTTTACTGGTAATTAGGGAAATGGAGATTAGGTAGAGGGTGCTTCTGATGTCTTACAAATGCCAGCAAATGTCACAGAAGTTTTACGGAAATACTGACTGAGCCTATCAACAGATTACCAGAGTTCATGTAAGTTAGAAATAATTTTTCATCAGTGATGTAGTACACAGAACACATTTTTTGAAACAAGCAATTAACATCGCAAGGGAAAGTAATTACTGTGGAGTATAGTTCCTAATTTTTAGCACTGAAGATCAGGATGTGCTTTTTGTCCCCAGTAAAATTATTTGAGGAATACATTTCAGTGAGCTGATGACGCTGTCCTTTATGCATGCACACATAACATTCCAAGATTTATAGCCAAATCTTGATATTTTACAGTCTGATAGAGGAATAAAATATGTTTCTTTGGTAGGACAAGTTTTAACTGAAATTTTAATTATCGCTACCTACCCAGTGTTAATACAAACCTGATTAAATTCAATTAAATTTCACTATGTGACTGTAATTCCCTAGGTAATTTAGATGCCCACAAGGTGTCTACAAGGCATCTTTGTGGATAAATCCCCAAACCCTCTCCAGAAACTCAGCATTCTAGAATTGCCCTCTTAAATGCCTGTATAATTAAAGTATGTGGTATGGGAAATAAATGCAATGAATTAGAGACCTGTATACACCTGCAGGATTGTGATTTTTTTGGGATTATGAATATTTGGTGGATGGCTCTCTTGACTGAAGTGTTGCAATTGAGGGATTTAGACTTTAGGAAGAACATGAAGGGAAAACAAAGAGAGGGACTTGCCTTTCATGTGAGAAAGCAGCTAGAGTGCATGGAGCTCTGCTTGGGGATGGAAGAGGAGCCAGTGGAGAGTTTATGGGTTAGGATTAAAGAGAGGACAGGCAAAGATGACATTCTAATGAATGTTTGCTATAGACCATCTGATCAGGAAGCACAAGTGGGTGAGGCCCTCTTGAGGGCACAACCTCACATTTACAGGCCCTGTACTCTTGGGGGATTTCAAACTCCTCGTTATATTTTGGAGAAATTACACAGCAGGGCACAAGCAACAGAGAAGGTTCCTGGAGTGCATTGATGATAACTTCCTCCAAGTGGCTGAGGAGCAAACATGGAGAGATGCTTTGCTAGGTCTCATATTCATCAAAAAGAATGACCTGGTTGAGGATGTGAAGATCAAAAGTAGCCTTGTTGCAGTCACCACAAGATGGTGGAGTTCAGAATCCCAAGGACAGTGAGCAGAGTGAAAACCAGTCTTGCAGTCCTGGACTTCAGGGGAGCAGACTTTGGCCTCTTCAAAGATCTGCTCAGAGGAGTGCCTAGTATAAGGCCTAGAGGGGAAAAAGTCCCACAAAAGCTGGTTAATATCAAAGAATCACCTTCTCCAAGCTCAAGGCTACTCCATCCCAATGAATAAGAAATCAGGTAAAAATGCCAGGATGCCTACGTAGGTGAACAAGGAGCTCCTTTGAAACACAAAAAGGAAACATGCAGAAGATGGAAGCAAGGAGTAGTAACTTGGGAGGAATATAGAAACATTGTCCAAGCCTTCAGGGATGAAGTTAGGAAAGCTAATGCCCCAGTGGATTTGGATCCTCCAGGGATGTCAAAAGAAACAAGAAGGACTTTTATAAGTACATAGGACACAGAAAGTTGGGCCACTTGCTCAATAAGACAGAGGACTGGTCTACACAGGACTTGGAAAATACGTAAGTACCAAATGTCGCCTTTGCCTTAGTTTTTACTACCAAGAACAACCTTCAGGAATCCCAGGTCCCAGAGACTGGGAAGAAAGGTTGGAGAGAGCAATATGTATCCTTGGTAGAAGAGACTCAATCCGGGGAATGTCTGAGCAAACGTCATAAATCCATGGGCTCTGATGGGATGCACCTATTAGTGCTGAGGGAACTGGCTGATTCACTGCAAAGCCACTCTTAGTAATCTTTTGCTGATCATGGTGACTGGGAGACGTACTCGAAGGCTGAAGAAAATCCAGTGTCATCCCCATCTTCAAGAATGGCAAGAAGGAGAACATAGAGAACTACAGTCCAGTCAGCTTTACCTCGATACTTTGTAAGGTTGTGGAGTAGCTAATCCTGGAAAGCATTTCCAGGCACAGTAGGGACAAGAAAATTATTCAAAGTGTTCAGCATAGCTTCATCAAGGGGAAGTCATGCTTGACAAACTTGATAACCTCTGATGTAGCTACTGGCCTGGAAATTAAAGGAGAACAGTGGATAATTGTATACCTGGATCTCAGTAAGGCCTTTGACAGAGTATAAATTTTCCTGTTGATGCACAGGCTGGATAAGCAGTGAGGAGGACTGAAAACTAGCTTAATGGCCTGGTCCAGAGGGTGTTCGTCAGTGGCATAAAGTCTAGTTGGAGGCCAGTAGATAGCTATATATCCCAGGGATCAATATCGGGTACAGTCATGTTTAATATCTTCATTAATAATCTGGATGATGGGGCAGAGTGTACCGTCAACCAGTTTGCTGATGACACTACATTGGGTGGAGTGCCTAATGAGTCATGTCACCATCCAGAGGAACCTCAACAGTGTGGAGAAATTGCTGACAGGAACCTCATGAAATTCAACGAGGTGAAGTGCAAAGTCCTGCATCTGGGGAGGAACAGCCGCAGGCACCAGTACATGCTGAGGGCTGACCAGCTGGAAAGCAGCTTGGCAGAAAAGGAGCTGGTGGTTCTGCAGGACACCAGGTGGAACATGAGCCAGCAATGCGCCCTTTCTGCAAAGCAGGCTGGTGGCTGCATTAGGCAAAATACTGCCAGCAGGTCAAGGGAGAGGATCCTTCCTCTCTGCTCAACACTGGTGACTTTGGCTTGAAAAAGGAGCTTGGTATTGGTGTGTTGACTTTTAGTGCATTTATGTAAGGACTCTTTGCTGCTCCTCATATGATGTGTCTTTAAAAAAAAATACTACCTTTCTCAGCTGAAATCCTAGAATATTTTGTCAATGACAAGACCATTTACCTTCCCCTGTGAATCTGTGAATCGTCCCTTTAGGATAAGCTACAATAACAGGGAAAAGATGCAAATCCAATGAGGAAAAAATACCTTTGCTGTACAGTTAGTGTCTGGAAATCAAGAATCTTGCAGATGGTATCAGTACCAGAGTTTGTAGGGAGCAGTGAAAAATAACATTTATATTTCTGTGATAGATATTATTTCACTAAGGATGTGGAGAAAATGTATAAACATTTATTAATTATAAAATATTAAATTATTTAATCAATATTTTGATTTTATCAATATTAAATATAAAATATTAATTATAATTACCATTTTAGAACATCGGTAAGAACAAACAAAAATTTTGAACAGGAAAAACTACTGTAATCCTTATCAATAAAAATGGTGGGAACGATTTTTATCTTTCCTTTGGCTAATGAATCAAGTTTAATAATCTGAAAATGCACCGCAGACTGGAGTTTTTAATTTCTGCTTGTTGCAAACGAATTTCAGAGTACTCATCTTGCATTACTTGTTATGCTTCCATTTTAGTTTGCTCACTTTCTCAGACTCACAAAACCTTCTTTGAGAAATGTGCCTTCTTCCTTTCTGCCCGTTTCCTCTTAATTAACACACAATAGCACAGGACAGGCAAACTGACAACATAACTGAGTGAGAAAATTAAATGCGTGACATGTCTCAGTAAAACTTAGTGCAAATTACAGAATCACTGAAAGGAGTTACCTTTAGGGTAAATTTAAAAAAGTGAACCTCTTTGGTGATTAAAATGTGGCTTAAAGTCACGATAGTTAAATACGCCAGCTGAGAGAATACCTCCCAGGATGTAAGCTGGTCTGAAAATCTTTTCAAGTAAGTGCACTTAATGTTAAACAACTCCAGCATTTATTAGTTCAGTTCATGATGCTTAAAATAAATATCTCTGTTCTATATCAATTATTTTTTGCTGATTTCAAGTCAAATCTGCCCATTGTTGTGATTATGCTTAGAGAGACGATTATTACTCAACTAAGTGTCCAATGAACATGCTAATATTATATATGCACTGGAAAACTGAGTGAAAAGGTGAATGTTTCCGCAGTGTATTTTGGTTTCACATTGCTACCACAATCACTTAGAAAAGAGTGAGTAGATTACAATTTGCCCTCAGAATTAGGAGACGTTCGAGGCTTATTTGAATAAAACCTAAAAGATACAGTCATTCAGGGACGTGCTGAGGTCTCGTTACTTTGACACTTGGACTAAATAAAAAAAATGACATATTGCAGAAGAAAGTAGCAATTTTTTTTGTAAATGCTACAGTTAAAAATGACTACTATAAAGTAGGAGAGAAAGAATGCATTTAGTAAGTTAATATTGAAATACTCTATCATTTGGTAAAGACTTCCAAAACTATAAACTGTATTAGAGAGTGTACATTATAGAACAATAAATTGGAATTAAAAAAGCTTGAACTGTATTAATACCTATAATAAGTTTCCAAACCAAAGGTCAGTTTCTTAAAACAGTCCTATTGGGTCTCTAGTTATTTGAATACCAGTCACTGAAAAATCGCAGAGGAACTTCTGAATCTGAAATTCAAATAGAAATAGGTGTGACAAATCTTAAAGATTTTAACTGGCATTGTCATAAATCAATTCAAATTTCAGAACTAGTTTGTTCTGAATAGTTTGTATGGTAAAATAGCTCTAACTAATCCAATCCTCTGTTTTTCACAGTAGCCTCTTGTTGCTTTTTGGTGAAAATAGGATTAGCACTTTGTATGTGATTAGAAAAAAGTCCACATCCTTTATATCCATTTGGGAGATTTCAGAATCAGGCCGAATTCATGGGGGAGGAGGGAGGGAAAATCCCAAATTCTGTAATTGAAAGATTTGACTTGAATCACTGGAAGTCAAATAACATAAAATTCCTGTGTTGCAATTTTCTAGTACTTTTTGAAGCAGAATTATTATGTTGTTCATTTAAAGTCTTCTGAAAGTATTTTTGCAAAAGTCCTTTACAGATCTAAAAAGATATTGAACTGATTTTGATTGTGACTTGTTTTCAATGCATCGATTTATTTACAGTCGCATTAATCTTGAAGAAGAAGATAATATATTAAATAACTCCAGGGTTTTTTCCCTGCAATTCAAAACAAAGTAAATCCACCTTTTAAAACCTGTTTTTGCCTCTGTCTTGGATTGGTAATTCAGTTTCTTTTTAAAGTATTCACATAACACTCTATTTTGTTTTCCTCTCTAAATATTATCTTCTTTTTAAGGTAACATTCATTTTTCATTTACATGAAATTCTTCTGAATTTAAAAGTTTGCTCAACCAATTCAAGTAGGAGACCAAATATGCAAAAATGTCTTTCACAGTAATTGCAATTACTGTGTGATACACAGGGCTATATAAAATAATACCAACAGACATTCTGATTTTCTATAAAGTGAGAAAAAAAAAGGTACATAAAAGACATATACCCCTGACAGCTGAAAAGGGAAGTATTTCTATGGAAGAACAGCAAGAAATTCACTAAAACAGGAGTTTGCAAAATATCAGTGACAGATATGAAAACAAAACCACATCTTCACAGCTGATCATTTTGTGCAATAAAACTGCTAGATGAAACAGATGTCTCTCCATTTCTCAGCTTGGCTGACATGAATCACAGATGCCCATTAGCCAAAATAACTATAGGAAACACTTTATACTAAAAGCAGCAGAGAAATATTTTCCAGAACCTATTTTTAGCACTTGAGAAAAATGAAAAAACTTTGCAGTGCTGACTGACACACTGCTCATGCATTTCAGAGCTGGGTAACGATTCACTGTACAAGGCTGTCAAGCACATAGGGCAGTCTGTAGCCACCTCGGTTCCTCTAATGGCATCTGGATTGAATTAAGAGCTAAAGAAAATGAAATGAGAGGTGTTCTCTTCCTTTGCTTATATATAGTAAATGTTTTCACTCCTTGAATTATGTCTGGAAGCCTTGCTCATTTTATCTATAGTTTTCTGTTTCCTTATCACCCGAGAAGACCTTCTGAAATGTCATTCTGTAATTGAAGTTTTTATACAATGTGTGGACGGTTATATGGGTATATGTATAATTTAAATTGGATTACCAATGCAAAGTGAAATTATTACCATTTTTTAGAGAATACAAAGTGTTACATCTTAAAGTGTTCTTCTAAACTATGCAGGTTGGTATTCCTTTTAAATATGTTACCTTGATGTTCAACTCTTAGTTCCTTAAAAGTCTTTATGTGAATGTCTCAAAGTCTTACATTCAGCTCCCTTTACAGAATTTTGTCTAATATGTGTGGAGGGCAGTGGAGGGAGGCAGAAAGAAAAATAATATTAAAAGACCACACCACAAAACCAAACAAACAGCACCCCCACCCCACCAAACCCAAACAAAACCCTGCCAAACAGGAAAACAAACAAACAAACAAACAAACGAAAAACTCACTCACCTATAAAGTTTGAACCTGGCAGAGGTATAGAGGTTAACGATTTTGTGTAAAAATAGTGTGATGTAAAAATAATTTCCAAATCAGCTTACTAAAACTCACACGTGTCTACAGGAGAGGCAATGGAAGGCCATCAACTTTGATAGCATCTTACACATAAGGAGAAAAGTATCTTAAAAGATCTTTACGTGATGAGTTGTACCTAAATATAGTTGTTCAAAAGCTTTATATTTTTCAGTGTAGAGGTTTTCTCTAGTTTTCTGCTTTAGTTCTGTTCACTGCATTTTTTTTGGCTTCTATGCTAGGCAGCATTTTAAGGCACTAAAATATGGTTATTTGGATTGTTAATTACTTTTACAAGTTCTTGATGTGGTTTAGCTAAATATCACTCTTCCAAACAATTTCCATGTATCATTTGTAGATTAAATTTAGCCAGATACTATTGCTGGGAACTGTTTGCATGGAGTTACACAATTCTGAAGATAGTTTATTAGAATGGATTTTGCAAGACTTCTTACTGAGTTTGAGTCTAAGTACAGGCACTGCAGCACTGATACCCTATTGTCAAATTTTTTAAGAATTTACAGTACTAGATATGACTTCGGAAAGCATACGGGAAAACTGCAATAGGCCCATTTAAAGATTCCTCTTTTCCCCTCCCCGTCCTCCATCTTTCTTGCTCAAATAGAAATTTATTTTGTATTTCCATCACACATGTCTAAGGAAGAGCATCCTCTTCATCCCTCTGCTGGGAAACTGTTTTATCAAATGGTCATGGACCAGCAGTGAGTTCCTAGAATCGCAATGTTTTTGAAGATAAGATGATATCCTTGGAAAAAAACACTTAAGGACTAGTTACACTAAATGGGCCACAACCTGCAAGATACCATCCAGTCCCTTAAAAAGAATGTTAATTAGAAGGGCGAAACATCAGAAATTTAGTGGGCCATCAAGAAAGGAGCATGAGGGATTAAAGTTCACAGTAAAAATTCATTCCCCAAAAGAGGAGTGAGAACGACTTGAAACCTTCAGTTTGTCTTCTGTTCCTCTTGCTGACTTCAAAGAAAGAAAAACATTTATTAGCAAAAGATTTTCCTTAACGTCTACTTTCCTACTCTTCATATTTCTTTATTTGTTGTGGAGTGAAAAGAATTAGTAAGAAGATGTGTATTTTGTAAAGTAAACATACATGTATGTAATGTAAGCAAAGTTTAACAGGTCTAAATATTTACAGTGTTCCTCAAGGTTTATTTCTGAAGTGTGAGAAAATAGAAAAACTTTTATGTAGAAAATCAAAGTTCAGAACAACGATAGTTTTCAAATTTCTGCCATAAAGGTTTTGATCCAAGATTCCACGAGTTCCTCCTGTTCCACATATTGCAAGGGTATGGGATACATTCAGTGTTTGAAAATGTTTTAAAACAAATGCTTTGCTGTTGGACTCTGGCTTATCCCACCAGTCCACTCTGTATGTTTGATTTCAGCACAAAAGGCAAGGAAAGCCACACTGAAAACCCTAATAGTTGAATATCTTACTTCTAATACTTAAAATGGGTGGTAGGGAAGACAAGATGAGGGCACCATAGACCAAAAAAAAAAAAAATATTTTCATAAGTGCATGCCAAGGGGGATATTTATACCAAATTACATGTGTAACATTTTCCATGATCTGAAATGTGAGCTTAAATTAACAAAAAAATTTTTTTTTTACGTAACTGAATATAATCTTACTGCAGATCCAATTGCTATTTTAATATGTGTTCAAATAACTATTTTTAGAAAGGGAAAAAAGTTCACTAGGTTTGTCTTAAACTTTTTGGAATATCCTGATATTGCTTGACTGTGATTTTTAAAAGGTTTATATTTGCACTTCAGTTTTGTAATTCTACTTGATTTGATCCTTCTGCTGAATCCAAAAATAAATTTACAAACAAGAATACATTTCACACTGAAAATAAATCTGAATGCCAGGTTCTCTCAGTTAATTATGAAACCAATGAGATTGGAAGAAACTTTCCAACAAGGTGATGAAAGAAATCATGCTAAATGTATCCAAAAGATCAAATGAGCCATCCACATTGCTCTGTTGAACAACACAACTGAATAATTTTTTGTCTAAAGGCTGTCAGGACTGCAAGTCATATATGTGAAGTTAAGCTTTATATTACCTATATAATGGGCATTAAATCAATACTGAATGCTTAATACATTCGTAGGTTGTTTTTTTTTCTCCTTTAGGCTATTTACATTAGTTGATGAAGTGAAAGGGATAATAACTTAAAATGAAATGTTCTTCAATTTAGGAGAAATATAAATTATATGTAATGAAATTTTAAAAAATTATTATGACTTGAAACCAGTTGTTCTAATTTCCTTAATTGTCTTGTATTCAGCCATGTTCTTTATCTGCTTAGTGAATTTACAACTAGCATAGCAGTTGTGAATTTTTAATAGGATCTTTCCAAGGAAGGAAAAGGTCGGTATTAACATAAAAATCCTCTTTAAGAACTGCGGTGCAAAGGTTTCTTAGCAGAGAACAGGTGTTGCTGCAAAAACTAAAATCTGCCAAAACAGTCAAGTTAAAAGATTCCTGGAGCTAAGTTTGGAAGCACTGGCAGGCAGACAGTAGTGACTGAAAATTAATTTCTGTTGTTAGTAAACATATTTATTGCACACCGAATAATATAACATATAATTAATGCTTTTAAAAACGCACCATCCTTTTCATTGCTTCTGAAAAAAAAATGCTCTCTTCTTCGATTTCAGCTTCATTCTGACCAGGATAAGGGAGATGGATCCCTCAAATACATTTTGTCAGGAGATGGGGCTGGTACTCTTTTTATAATTGATGAGAAAACAGGTGACATTCATGCTACTCGGAGAATTGACAGGGAAGAGAAAGCCTTTTACACCCTGCGTGCCCAAGCTATCAATAGAAGAACTCTGAGGCCAGTGGAACCTGAATCTGAGTTTGTCATCAAAATCCATGACATCAATGACAATGAGCCAACGTTTCCAGAAGAAATTTACACTGCAAGTGTTCCTGAAATGTCAGTAGTAGGTGAGTGCTTTATACTGAGACACAAATGCCAGTTCTATGTTACTTGACAAATTATTTCGCCATCCTCTAAAAAGTCAGTCATATGTGGAATTCTACCTGATGAGTTAAGTATTCTTCATTTTGATTTGTTTGTCCAATTACTGAAATTACATCTGGAAACAGATTTTATGACCTGAGGTCTATTTCTACTTGGAATACTCAAATTATTAGCTTACAGTGCTTTGGGATATAAATATAAATAGAAAGTAGATAATGGTGAATCATCCTCCTCATTAAGACATGTTAGAATAAGATGACTAAATTAGCCTTTTGAAAGCTCAATAAAATTTTTTCTTTAAATTTACTGGAGGTTGCCAGTGGTAATAAGCATTGAATGGAGAGCTGTCCTTACTTTCACTCTCTTTGAGGCTGAGGAAAATTACATGTTGTCTCGTGCTGTTGATGCACCGTCTGAATGTAGACACCCTCTTTATTCTCTTTTCTTTCAGTTTTTTTTACACTATAGACAAATCATCATGTGCTTTCCATTCCTCCTTAACTCCATCCATGAATGGCAGCTTCAAGAATCTTAAACAGTTCTTTAAGTTAATTTTTCTTCTGTTTGCAATGTATATGCAGTTCCTATCTCAAGCTGTGGCCTGGATCATGCCAGCTGGTAAAATGAACTGTTATTAAGTAGTGTATATAATTCTTTAGGAGTAATTTTTAAAAACCTAAAAATATATGATATTTATTTCAAAAATTACTACTAATTTTTTCATTGTATAACTGTAGATGTAATAAAATTGAATTCTGAATATTCAGAAAACAAACAATAAATTCATCTTTTGGCTATTATTACCACTTTAATTACTACCACTACCTGAACTAGGTCAAACAGTGTTTTGAGATGTTTTACATATACAGGTATTGAAGATTTAGTACTTACTTTCTGGGCTTTGGAAAATCTTAAAAGAGCAAGAAAATACATAATTATTGAAAGAGAATGGTTTCAACAAAGCTGTACAGCAATATGTGGAAGCCTAATACTAATGGTTTTCTATGCCTAATGAGATATTTCAATCTGCTTTTAGTTTGTGATTGAATAATTTCTAGTAATTCCAACATTTAGCAAGGACTTTTTATTATAAAGGAAAATAAATTAAAAAAGAAAGAGAAAGTAATCACACAGATGATTGCATAAGGTTGTACTGAAATCTTATCAAACTTGTCCACATAAAGAAGATGTAGAAGTCTTCTATCTTTACTGTTCCAAAATCTAACAAAATGTAATACCAATTTACTAATTTACCGGTCAGTTCTCTAAATTTCTATAAAATATATAGCTTTAGGCAAAGCATCTTGAAAGAACATTGCTGCACTTTCTAGAGAAGCATATGACAAGATTATAGTAGGGTTGGGAAAATACGTCTTAGAGTTTTCATTTTATTTCTCATGTTCTTTCTATAAATTCCAGAAGGCACTGTTTAAAATGTGATTGGAAACATCTATGAACATGATTTAGTGTTTTTATTAAATATTATGTTGTTATATAATATTCTTTTTTTTCCTAATTTTTTCAGTCTGAATTCCATAAATATAATCTTTTTCTTTAAACGTTTTCAAGCACTCAAGGCATTATTTCAATGTGTCTAAAATATCCAGGCTGCAAGGTTCCAGTGTATCTTTACATCTACATAGATCATACGGATTTTGAAACTGCAAATTTTTCTGCATCAAAACAATAACAAGAACAAAAGAGATAAGATTATAAGAGAAATATCCAAAAACCACCAATGTGTGAAAAAAAAACCAAACCTACAAAAAAAGCTTGGGTATATTTAGAGTGTTAACCCCGTATCTTTCACAAATAGTTGTGCTGAAATGAATAGACTTTTTCTGTCAGTAAAATTACCATAACTTAGAGAATTGTAACTCTGTTAAAATCTTATCACGTTTCCAGATTTTATAAATGTGCTCATTCAGCTGCCAGGATGACTGACTGCCTACCTTATAGGTAGAATTTACTTTTAGCTTTATTACTTTTAGCTTTATAGCTTATCCCTAGAGGTGTGTGTTCATCTGTGGTCCATGAGGGGATGACGTGTTTCTATAAAGTATTTATCAAATTTGATTCATTTCCTCATAACATTAGTTTAATTTTCCAACTTAAAAAACCCTACTCTGTAATCTCGAAACTAAAGGCTGAATGGATAAGGGGAGAAATGTTCTAAAATAATAAGCTGCATAAGACTTTAGAGACAAATACAATTAATTAGAAATTGCAAAGTCAGTATATAAAATTCTTCGTGTAATTGTATAATAATAGTATATTATCACATCAGTTACAAAATCTTTTTAAATCAATATTTTTTCTGACATCACACATTTTTAGCAGAGAAAATTTAGATGATAAATTTATAAAAAAAAAGAAACAATTATATTTGTTATGACAACTGGACCTCCCCATCCGAAGGAAAATAGGAAAAAAATCCTGCATTTCTCTATTTGCTCTCTCATTGTTTTTATTTTTTAGTTGTAGTATTGCAAGTAGCCCATTACTAGTCCATTACTGTTGGTCATAGGCTAAAAAAGCGTCAGACTTGTTGATGTAAGGAATGCAGAGAGAAATTGAAGTCTTGGATGTAATTGTACTGTTGCGCTGAATGTCTCCTGTAGTAATCACCTCTGTGAGAATATAGAGACATTTAACTTCCGTATGGGATCATCTAATCCAGCATAGTCAATATAGTATGGCATTACTATGGTGGGAGTCTGAGCAAGAGATGAATTACTGGAAACACACCCTACCTTGCCTGGGATAGAGGCAGTTCTGTCTTTGAGGGAGACAGAACATGATGTGAAGTATTCCCTACCCTCAGATTGTTCCACTTCATTGAATGTGGTGACTTAAGGGATAAAGGGGAATGGTGACAAGTTCCTGCCCAGTCCTGTAGGCCTGCCTCTTCTGTGACTACCCCACCTTCCCAGGTGCCCTTGAATAGTAGGAAGGGGCAGGTGACAATCTCCCCTCTCTGCTGATTTGCCATACGACACAAGGAAATGGAATAAAATCTGAGCTTCGAGGGAAGCTCAGATTGGACATTAAGAAAAGGTTCTTCACTGAGAGATCGGTCAGTCACTGGAACAGGTTCCCCGGGAAAGTGTCAGAGTTCAAGGAGTATCTTGAATGCTTCTCTTGATCATGTGATTTAGTTTTAGTTAATCCTGCAAGAAGCAGGAAGTTGGACTTGATGATCCTTATGGGTCCTTTCCAATTTAGTATATTATGATTCCATGATAAAATTATTCACTAAAAATACGTCTGTATGTTTATAGAATGCCTTGCACTCCTGCAAGGTACTGTCTGTACCTCCAAGTTCAATAACTTACTATCAACCACTTTGTCAGGCGTGAACGTTGGACCACTAGACAGGCACATAAACGTACCTAAACAGTGTTTTTTAAAATTGTTATTTATTTAAACCAACTATATAGAGAAAGGTCTTTTTATACATAAGTAGTATTGGTGAGTGGTAATGGTAACATGGGTTGGATAGCAAACAAAAAAGCATGACTCGTTCACTACCAAAGATGATAGAGGACCTGCTGCAGGTAACATTGATCAGGTGTCTTGCTTTTTACTGGGAGAGACAACGCTGAAACAATGCTTTTTGTCCATTGGTTCCAATTCCTGTAGATGTTGTCATCATCTTTTATATGGATTTTCACCACACAAGTGGTGTTTTGTAGATGATAAATATAGGTTCTTTTTTCTGTGTTGTACTTTAAATCCAGGTCAGTCTGTAATATGATTAGTAACTTATAATTTGTATTTGTGCCTTGTATTTATGTTATTCTGAGACTGCATTCTCAAAACCTCTGCTATCATCTGGTGCCTGCCCTCTTATTCCCAGTACTGAATATCACTGTTGCAAATGGGCTTAACCTTATCTATACTTTAAGAAGTGTCAAAAAGTCAACTGTTCTGCAGTTTAGCCACTGTGTTGTCAATTTATATACATCTGTACAGCATCCACAGTGATGAGATGTTCATATGAACTCTGTATGCACTCATCTGAATATCAAAAATGGTATCATATCACACTAAGAAAAGAAAGAAGTAGCAAAAACTTGAAATAATTGAGATCTGTGCATCCTTGGAGTACAGGGTTTGCTCCATCCTAAAACACCCTGTACTATGAGATACTACAAAGATGGCTGGAAAGTAAGAAAAAGACAATTAAATCTTTGTCTACTCCATCTGCCCCCATCCATAAGCTATCAAATCATTATGTAGCCAGACACCAGCCTCTTTCAGACAAAAACCAGCAGTCTGGATTTTTTCCTCAGGTGTAGTATTAACCAGAGGGATACCTGAGCATATGGCTATTTCTATTGTCAAATAGAGTGCATTGACAAAGGCCCATAAATTCTTTGTTGTCTTGTTCATCTGTCTTCTGCTGCTTATTAAATGTAGGAAAGGCAGACATGAATGAGCCAACTTCAGGATCCTGTAGCTGGGTGAATATCCTGGAAGACAACTTGTTCTCCTGAAGTCTTTTCACTGATTACTGGATATTTTATCTTTTCACATTTTCGTTTCCTTACTTTCAAAGTTTATGACTCAGAATATTCTTATGGTTTTGATGACAATCTTCTGCTCTGTCCATCATATTTGCCCTGTATCTCTATCTATTTATTTGAAGGTTTCTTTTTAGAACTGCACATGAGGTTTTTTTCCTCTATATGGATTTTCCATGGATATTGCCTACTAGTATATTTATAAAAACTTTCACAACTTTCTATTTAGACTGTTTTTTCTTTTCTTCACAGCCTATATGTTCCCTAAACATTCCTTATCCTTATTCCATCTTGTATCTTTGCTTCTAAATTAGGAATATCAATATATGCTTCATAAGTTGTAATCCCTCCAGCTTTACATGTGAAGTATAGGTTGTGTGTCCTACAGTTACCCTGTCATCTCTACCTCTCATATTTTTTGCTTTCCCTTCAGACAGCAGTTAGAGATAGATTGCTTAACTTTTTACCTAGACTCCTTATATACTCCCTCATTAATGCTGTTCACCAATTCCCAATGCTTTGCCCTCTCTGCTATGGCATTTCCTTCTGGTTTCCTATTA